>JAOEGS010003423.1:0-45823 GCA_025447755.1 Corythornis vintsioides
TGCTCCCTGCAGGGGGGCTGCACTAGATGCCCTTTGGAGGTCCCTTCCAGCCCTAAACATTCTGTGATTCTATGACACCAGCAGTCAGAAGAGGGAATATGTTCCTTGATTTTGCACACCACCAGCTGTCCCAGCTCCCATACAGCTCAGAGGAGCACTGGATGTCCCTGCTCTTCATCATAATGTCTCCAAGGTTCCAGACTCCTTCAGTGGCCAGCAGGAGCAGGGTGGTGAATGTCTCTGCTGGAGCTCATTTTCAGTGTAGCATGCTTCTCTGCCCAGCAGCTTCATGCAGCACAGAACCAAACACATAGCACACAAGAGCAACTAGGCAGAAATGCACTACACAACATCTCAGAGTTATTGTCTCATTCCCACGTGGGGCTCATTCTACTTTTCATAATGTGGTCCTGGCTCATAGTCCTGGCTCTTGCATGTTACAACACAGGACTGTGTGAAAGGGTTCCCGGGAGATAAAGCAAAAGATCTTGGGATCCTTGTGGATCTGGGGATGTTATAAACAAAACCTAAAGACTCAGAAATGCAGACATCTCTATCACTGCCAGAAATCAGCTCAAGGGAAGATGCTGGATGTGACACCCACTTACTTCTAAAGCCACATGTGCCCTCTCTCCAGCCCTGCCCATTTTCTAAATTCATTTGCCTACAGGTATTTTGCAGCTAGGGCCTCTGAGCAGAAGAGGCTGGATCAGAAGAGAAAGAGTGACTGTTGCATTATGCAGCATCCAGTCACAACAAGGGAATTAGATTTTTATCTGCTTGCTGAAGAGTGCTATTTCTACTCTGGTACCTGGTGGTCAATTCATTGCCAACATCTGTATATCATCAAGCATTTGCATCCATATGGACAATGTATAATTAAAGCTTGCTGCATAAAACTGTGAAAACTTTTTCATATTCTTCCTAAATTGCACTGCAACCCCCAAATGAGAGCTGGGAGCCAAAATGGAAAAAGTCTGGCATAAATATTTAACTAACTTGAGATACATATTCCTTAACTATTAGCTAATTATTTTGTGCCAGCCACAAATGGCATCTGGTTCGTTAGCACAGGACATACAAGGATACTGCAGGTTGGACACATAAGTGGGAAATGAAATGTGACTTCACACTAATTAATATTAATGAATGGATCAAGAAGCTACATCTCTTTGAAAATATGAGCTCAACAGGAGCCCAAGTGTGATTCATTATGATTATTGCTGGGGTGACAACCATTAGCAATCTCAGAAAAGCCTCTGTTTCATGTAGCATCTCTTTGGGAAGGATTTAATTGGTTCCTGGAAAAAGAATGAATGAATGAAGGGGTGATTTCAGACCAAGCTGCAGGTATGTGGTTGATTATTGCCCTGGAATAAGAGCAATAGTAACAACTTTTGTGCACGTGTGCTGAGGTTCCCTTGCTTTGGTTAGCTTGCTGAGGCAATGGCTGTAGCCTGCTGCCAAAACCCTGCTGTACTTATTCCTGTCCATCCAAACTCAGTCCTTTCTTTCAGTCCACAATCCCTTGTCCTCCAAACTCAGTCCCTTCTTCCCTATACATCACCCACTTTGTTGCTGTTTCAGACTGCCTTGGCTACAGCCAGCTAGTTCAACTGAGGCCCTTTACTTGAATTGAGTGTGTTTTGGCTGGGAAAGGAGAAAGTTTGTCCTCTCTTTCACACAGCATCTCTCTGGGATGTGCTCACCATGGTGCCAGGGTAAAGCCTGGGTGGTTACCAGGGAAGTTTTCTTCATTAATACACAGACATGTGATAGGAATTGCCAAATGTTTCTGTTCCTTTCTTTCAAGTCTATGTGGGTTGCTCTCCATTCCTAAAACACAGTAAGCTGTTAACAGAAATGTTTGTCCTCACATAAAGATCTTGAACAATCATCATTTGGTAGCCAATTGCTTTGCTTAGCCATCATGTCTGTACATCATTTGGTTCAAACGTTGAGTACAGGTTGATAGACCTGCAGCTTTAGCAGGCCCCAAAGGAAATGCTAGACTTTCTTTCTTTAGTTAAACCTGTTCAGTCAAGTAAAAGATCTCCAAGTTGGTTTCTACCCTTGAAGCAGCTCCTGAATTTGCATTATTATACACATTTGGGAAGCATATTGGCTTTTTGGAAAGCATCAGTCTTTTTGCTATGTAGGAATTACCACTCATCCCATCATTCACCAACCTTTTCTCTGCTGCATTCTCCATTTCTCAGGCAATTTTCTACTAACAGCCAACTAGTCCACCAGATAATTTCCCTCTGGTCTTGAACAAACATCAGCAAAAAGCAGCTGAAGCTGAAAGCCTGGTGCTGCTTTACACTATAATTTTCTTGAATCAGGCAAGTCCCAAAGACCCAACAGGACCAATTGCATATCTCCAGAAAGGGAAGAAGACCACTGTCTCTGAACTATCACTGCAGTTCCCATTAGCACAACTTTAACATTGCTACTCCTTCATCACCTTCACACATCTCTCAAGTCTTTGTAAAATCAGTCATGTCACTGAAGATTAACAGAGAATGTGAGAGAGCAATCGATGTGCAACTTGTGTTGTGGGCTTATAATGGGAATCAGAAACTGGATCTAGGAATCTTTCCCCAAGGTAGTCCATCACACCCTGTGACTTTATGTAAACCCCTTGTATTTCCTCCCATCTAGCTCAAGACTGGATGGAAAACTGGGTTAACAAAAATGTAAAGAATCTCTCAATGCAGCAGAGATTGCTTCAGAGCCAGGCTTCCCAGGGGAAATAAATGATGAACAAAAACAAACAACAGCACAGCTCAAATGATTCCTCCCCTCACCACAGTCCTGAGATTTCATAATTGCTCCCTTCATGGCCATTTTGGTTTGTAATATGCAGAGTAAAGATTTCCATTATAGCTGCGTTTACTTAATCACTATAATTTTTTTAAGTGAAATTTGGGCTGTTGAAAGCACCAGTCTGCCAGCCCCAGGCAAATTAGCCATCAGCTAGTTGCACTGAAAGCTGCTCTGCTGTGATCCTTAGAAAAGGGTTTGCTCCCCAGCAGTCTCTTGTTTCTCAGATGGATCACCCACTTCTGAGAGTGAGAAGGTTATGTAACATGTTATGCCCTTTGCATTATCAGGCAAGATACAGAGGGTTGTTTTGTGCTTGCATGCAAAGAAAAGTAATGTCTGGGAATGGGGTGATCATGTGGATATCTGGAACTAGACTGATGTCTGTGAGAGAGAAGCTGGACGACTGACAAATGCAGCAGTCATTTCAGAAAGCAGTAGGACACTTATTACATCTGCAACACAGTCTTTCCAGTGAGGTTACATTGAGTATTCTCATCGTGCATGGCAGAATATCCTGGCATGAATATTTAATCATGCAGGGCAAATATAGGTAGATTGAAATTCTAGGTGACAACAACTTTCACATGACCTGGGCCCAGACTAGAATTTGTGATTTTATATGGGAAAGCTCCACCCCTATTCCTGTCCTCCTGAGCCACTGAACCCCTGGCATGGGAGTTAGGAAACACTTTAGCATTTATAAAAGCAGCAAGAGCTACTACACAGGGAACTTAAGCCAAATGAGACAAACATGTGGAAACAGAATCACTACCTGCAGCTGCTGAGATGAAGGCACCACGATGAACACTATGGTTGGAGTGGAAGAGATTTGCTGTCACTTGAGGCAGTCATCAACATCAACATCTTCTTGGCACTCTCATAGCTTCCATGACCCAAAATCACTATGCTCTAAACCAAACTAGATTTCCATTGCCATTTTCAGGCTGGATAGACCAGGCTACTGGGCAAAGCCACTCCACCCTGTGTACTTTTGGGAATAAAAGATTGAGTCTCTGAAATAAAAGCCAAGAGTGCAATAGGTGGGCTTCCTTGTCCCTAGTGGATCTAGGATCCTCAGCAGAGATCTCAGATTAGTCTAGTGGGCCTCCTTCATCAATGCCTTTCTGCAGTTTCTCTGCTTTCACTCACCACACTTCCCATTTACAGATGAAAGAGAGAGGAGAGAAAAAAGAAGCTAATGTGCCTTGGTTTTGGGAGAGACTACAGACCAACTTAATCATGGTATCAGGTGGCCAAATCCCATAAAAATAACAGACAGCAGATCCCACAGTTCTTCTGGCCTGAACCTACTACAACACTGGGCCTAGCACATGATCAGAGAAAAAAGCTGTACATTGTCAAGAAGACAGGACAGTAACAAGTTTATTCCTTTATGTAGTTGGAAGTGCAAATTCCTCTATCCCCTTGTTTAAATAACTCATTGCATACTTTCCACTGGTAGGGACATAACTCAGTCATCTCAGCAAGGTTGTCAGGCACCCTGAATGGTCCCTGCATCGACAGCTCTAAGTATTATCCTCATTTCCTAGTGGGAGAGAATAAAACAGTTCAATACCATCTCTGCAGAAACAAATTCATATAAAGTGAAGCTGAATGTTTGTGTCACAGAGAGGTGGAGGTGGAATGCAGGAGAAATCTCACTGTACCAGCAACAGGCAGAGAGTACAAGAGTACGAAGTGGCCAGGTGGTGAGGGAACCCACTTCTGACTTACAATTGCAATGATTGCAATGAATAGGGAGAGTCTATGACTAAAGACATGTCTGAAAATAACAGTAATGATTTCCACTTGTATGCCTTTGATCAGACAATCTCACAGTATTGTATAAATGAAACCTCCCAATATCTCTGCGAGGTTGGAAAGCCTT
Organism: Corythornis vintsioides; assembly: GCA_025447755.1. Lineage (NCBI taxonomy): Eukaryota > Metazoa > Chordata > Aves > Coraciiformes > Alcedinidae > Corythornis > Corythornis vintsioides. The sequence continues at coordinate 4,718 of JAOEGS010003423.1, forward strand.
CTACTGACATGAACATGTCAGAAATAAATAGCAGCTGAATGATGTTAGACAGGTGATGGTTTAGATAATTAATCCTCTCTTGGAAGAAGAGCTTCTAGAGACGGAATTTGCCCCAATTATGAGAGAGGACTATGAGCTATATTGGACTACATGCATAAATTACTCTGCAAAATGATCAGCCAGCCCTTTCAGTTCTCATTTCCGTAGGTGAAGTGCCAGTAAGAGAACTAATCACCTGTCTGTAAGGATGATTTAAAAAGCTGGAGACACTGCCCATCAAGAACACCACTGGGACTCATCAACACTGCAAACAGGCTGCTGGTAACCACCACGAAGTAAGAACTGTACTTTTGGTCATTATCTCCATAGGATGAACTTGAATTAGCACAGAGATATCCTCCTGGGTAGGGAGTGGGAAAATGTGTGTCACCATGCCCTTGTGCACTACATTTCCCTGTACAAAACTGTACAGGACCATCACATCCAGACATAAGCCTCATCTGGAGAGTCCTGGACATACCACCCTACCTGTCTCTTTGGCATCTAGGAGCCACTATCTAGGTAGCTTTTGCACAGGTTTCACTTGGCTTTGCAACTAAATCCCACCCAAGAGCAGGAGACATCACTGAGTAATTCTTTTGCAATAGAGGAGATGGACCCAAAACTGAACAGAGTGTATTTTTGTCTGTAGCAAGGCAAAATTTTTGTGTTCAGAAAGCTTGTAAGAGTTATGTTTGGTCTTGCTGGAGTGCTGAGAGGGTTAAATATCGCTCGGCACTTATTTTGCTTATGATTATGTTCTTCTTCCTGTCACCAAGAAAGAACCCAAAATACATTCTGATATTCAGATCTGGCTATTTTAGTTTGTGCTTTTCTCTATTATGCAGTGAATATGAAATTACTTTTCACTGGATAAGAAAGTTATTTGTATAGTATTTTTCAAGGATAAATTGTAGGGGTCAGACATGCCAGCTTCACTGTTATGGTTGATAAACATAAATTCCTGGTCCTCCTCAAGAGCCAGTTAATAAGCTGCCTGCATTAATCCTATTTAGATGTTTGATTTGGATATAACTGTCAGCAGATAGATTATATAAATACAAGGTTTGATGAAAAAAAATAAAATCTTCATACTGAAATATAACCAAGTGCAGTTTTATCACTGGTCAAGAAAAGGAAAACATTACCCAGCTAGTCAAATACTGGAGGTGCTCCCCAGGTGACCAGCAAGACCTCTCTCCAAAAGATAAGGCAATCCTTAATCTATTTAGTGCAATGTCAAAACACCACCTTTAGTAACTTAGAATTTAAATATATTTTATGAGGAAAGATTAAATATGCCTGAAGTCCCTAAAAACAATCACAAAGGAGACTAGATCTAAAAACCAGTGTGTTGTTCCTCCTTTGCCACCACTGTCCCCTGAACTAGGGACATTCTGAGCAGGCACAATGACACAGATAAAACACAAGTCTGTTCTCACCCACATGCCACCAGCAGCAGCTGCATTTGTGGCACACATACAACAGCCCAAGCCCCACTGCCTATTGCCTGTCCAGTTTCCCCAAACCTGCCTGGCAGACACCCCTTTGGCTCCTTCCTTGAGCTGTTTCTCTATGAGAAACAACCAGGAAAATGTCCAGTTGTTTTTTGAGGGGTCTTTGTCTGCTAGATTAAAGGTCCAAACAGGGTTTCAGCAGCAGCATTAGGCTGGTTTAGCTGCCAGGTGAATCTCTGCTAAGAGGGGAGCTCCTGGTGGGATTTGATTTTTCCACAACAGTGGGAACAGTGAGACAGAGCAGAGCCCAGACCATGGTCAGGGCTACAAGGACCAGGTCCAGCCAGAAGGGGAGAATACCCACTGCCTGTCTCCCTGTATCTGCAGGAGAGGAACATGCAGGCAAGGTTCCTTCTCCCCAACATCTGGGGGGCTGTGGGAGCTGGCTAGGCACAGCATCCTTCAGCATGCAAGCTGCATGCAGGGGCCAAGCTTCTCCACGCTCTCCTGGAGCAGAGTGAAGACTTCCCACCAACAGCAGAGAAGGTATTAGCTGTGTGAGCCCTCCAGCCAGCCATGACTGGAGGAGCAATGACTGCAAGAGCACAATGGAGCTCTCTGATTTATTTACTTGGTAACCAGCTGTAGCAGCACCAGCCTCAGTGAGCATCAAAGCCCCCTCAGCTCCTGCACTCCCAGTCCCCCTCACTGCCCACCTTTGCACACTCCTCTGAGCCTAGCCAGGGTTTGTTAGAAAGAGTAAAGCCTCCCAGTTACTGCTCTCTCCTCCTGATTCATCTTCTTACCACTTTCTGTTCCTCTAACAGGTGCTCTGTTAAGTGGGTCCTGCTGTGTTTAATGGTCTCCCCCACTCCCATGTAACCTACTTACATATTTTCTGTGAGCCTGCTGGCCTGGTGATATTCCAGTGGTATGGCCTCTGACAGCTGCTCCAGAAAGGGCCATGCAGCTCCTGTAATTAAAACAGGGTGAAAAGGCAATTCCTCTGCTTACCTAGAGGAAGAAAAATGGAGATGAGAGGATGATGCTAACACGAGGGATAATGAGATAAGCCTGGAATGTCTTTAATTTAATTGTTAATACAGAGTTGCACTAGAAGTCATCAGGCCCTGTGCTATCAACAGATCACTCAAGTAACATTAACCATTATGTTCATATATGGAATAAATATGGTCATGTTTGATTTCTTCTGGTTTTCTTCCCTCTCCTTTGCTTCTCTGGAATCAAGGTCTGGCATGCCAAGGAGAGACTTCTACTTCAGTTACATCCCTCTTCAGCACCCCCAGATCTGCAAACAGCAGGAGCAGAGTTCCTTAGAAACATCACTGAGTACAAATCTCATTTGACTTTGTCCTGCCAGTTCATTACCTGGGGCTTTAATTTTAATTTTTTTTAAGATACATCATGTTGCAAGTCATTCTGTTGAGGAACAGAGGATCCAAAAAAGAAACTGCTGTAGGATGCTAAGAACTCATACACTGAGCAATCTGGAGAACAGTTCAATGGAAGTTTGTGAGTACTCTTCAACTGACTGACTTCTAGAAGAGATGGAAGCAGAGGCTGATTCCAAATAAGCTTGCAAGTACTCCATTATTAGTCTCACAAATGTCAGGTGGCTGAGGCAAAGCCACTCCATAAAGAGAGACCCTAAATTGGCATAAAATAAGAGGATTCTGAAGACCTGCACTGAAACATCATGAATCCCTGTAAAATCCCTAGGGATACCCTTCAGCACTCAATTTTCACTCTAGGAACATAAATAATGGACAGTAAGGAAAGTAGAGATGTGTTCTTGAAGCTTTCTCTGCCAGAGAGACTGTTACTAGAAGAAACCCTTAGTATGGGTATTGCATGAAAGAAATCTAGATCTGGCAGGCAGAGTGGAATTAAGATTGCAGGCAGATGTTGGTGGAGCCTTCTGCTATTTTGTTTCTCCCTAACTGTGTTTCCAGATATAGTAATTGGATGTTTAACTTTTATTTTGGTATAGTAAACTAACCTTGCTATTAACTCTGTCTGGTGTAAAGTGTGGTGTCTCTATAAAGCAGATTTGCAAGTCCCTATATATATATATATATGTATATATTTATATCTATTTTTTTACAGGGCTAAGAGATTGATTTTTTTTTCCATGAAGAACAAAGTGTTTGCCAACTCTTTCTGAGCCAGAGCTGTGACACTCCCAAGAGATGGGACACAAGTTTTCTTCCTGCAAGGGCTGTGGCCCAGTATCATTCATTGCTACATTGGAAGAAGGGAATTTCCTTTGGTGCATATCAGGAATGACAGAAGCATGGATTCTGATTATGAAAATAACCTTAAAAAAACAACTGTAAAGGATCCTCCAGGCTGGGATAGCTGAAGGTACTGTATGTACTGGACAGGCTGGCCCCTATCGTATTAGTCCAATGGGCTATGAAGCTTGGAAGGAAATTTGGCCATTAATTCTTCTGGCAGAGATGGAGGTAGCATGAGGCCCTAGACACTGAGTTACCCATCCTGCCATAATAATTCTTTCCAAAATACCATCATTCCTGAGGCCATTTAGCATTTTGGCATTTGTTCTGATCTACTCTGGGCTAAGACTTGCTCAATAAACTGTAATAAACCTATTAGATAGGTTTGCTGAAGTACATTGCCAGATTGGCCAGAGTAATTTTTCATTGTGTTCAGTTACCTCCCAAGTAAAGGGCCAACCTGAATTAATGTTAATGTGATGGAGTGGTGCAGTCTGAAAATGACCTTTTCCATTTATCCTTGCACTATTTTCTGAAAGATCTTCTTCTGTGGGGCAGAGCTAGTCTGTGTGCCACTGCATAGTCTTCTTCCCAGATGTGACATGCAGTTGCTGTTATCCAGGTCTAAGGAACCACTTTCTGGCAGTTTCTAAATTATAAAACATTTTTTTTCTCCTCAGTAACTGAGGGCTCATAGTATCTACAGCGTATGCTTTCCTTTATTAATTGATGTTATGTTTAAAACATAAGTAGGTTCTTATTTCTGCTCACCACTTATTATAGTGCCTTGTCAGCACTTCAGTGTCCTTTCTTTCCCATCAGCCTCAGAGTTGATTCCACCCTTGGTGTGTTAGCCCTGGTCAAAAATGCAGCTTGCAACACCAGCAGCTGCAATACAAGGGCTGGGATAACACATACCACGGACAGCTGAGCCCTGCATTTACCTGTGTGAGTGTGGATAAGGAGTGCTCAGCCTGGCTTTATTACCTGGCTCCATGGCTGCTGCAGGACACCCCATCCCAGGGCTGGGAGATGCCTGTGCTGCTGCTCCCACTGGACCCACTCTCTGCTGAGGCTGGCATCTGCAGCAGGGGGATAAATGAGAGCATATTTTTTGTTAGCATGTTGTCAGTTATCTGAAGTGCTGGTCACAGGCAATCTTTTCCACCATTCTCGAAGTTGCACTTCTGTTAGAACTAATGCAACGAGTGCAGTTTTTGGTAAAGAGGGGAAAAAAAAAAAAAAAAAAAAAAAGAGGGGAAAAAAGTGCTCCTAGGAAAGCTGATTCTCTGGGAAGGGTTTGGGCTCAGCACAGCCGGCTAGGCAGGACACTGTTATCAGACTGGGCTGGGGTTTAACCACCAGATGAAGAGGTTCTCCAGCAAGGCAGGGCACACGGGGACGCGGGAGGGAGAAGGTGTCGCCGTGTGGGCACCACCCCTGTCTGCGCTGCCCCTTCTGCCCTCGGCGAGGAGAGACCTCTCATTAAGGAGCGAGAGAGGCGGGCAGATGGGCGGGCGGGAACTCGCCTTCCTCCTTTAAACTGCAGCTATATTTAGAGGCAAATTGCAAACAAAGCGAGGACGGTGAGGAGCAGCTGCTGCCGCCGCCCATAAATTATCCAGCTGCGGGGGATGCAGAGGGGCTCCCGGGCACCGCCTGCCGCTCCTGCGCCGGTGAGGGACCCGGAGAGAGATACTGGAGCCCAATACCTGGGAGCTTCCCCCTCTCATCGCCCCCATCTCACCTCACTCCCCCTCCCCGACCAGCCCCGGCAGCGGGCACGGCGGTTCGGCAGATGGTTGCCATGGGTTACCTCCGTACGCAGATATTCCCCTCCAAAATAGCAAGGCTAATTGCAAACAGGGGCTCCGCTCTGTCGCTTCAGGGTTTGCCTCGGCGGACGCCGGGTCCTCGCTCTCCAGAGCACGGCAACGGCACCCGTGGGGCTCCCGGCCCCCAAAACCTCTTTGCAGCCCCAGTGCATCTCTCACACATAAAGTGCCTGGGACCAGCATAGAGCAAAGCCTGGGAAACAGGGACAAAAGAAGGGGAGGATGATGGAAGGACACTAACCCTGTAGCAGGCAGCGTCCCCGCTCCACAGGATGCACAAGGCTGTGGGTAGCAATAGATCAATGTGTCCTGGATTAACTGGCTGGTCAGCAGCCAAAGTAGGAGTAGATCCCAGCTCTCCTGAGCATGGGTCTACACGCACACTCCCTCTGGTGAAATAGTGCTTTGGAGAGGAATTCAGTGTGCCTTCTCAAGAGGCTTTGCCACACTGACAAAAAAGTCAGCAGGATGACCCCAGCTTGAGGTGGGTGGTAATTAAAGAGCTAGGATACTGGAGGTGGTGCCTGGTGGGGCACTACAGGGATCAGTAGTGGGCCTCATCTTACCTTAACCTGTTCCATTTTTAAGATGATTAATGTGCAATCACTAGGCTTGCAAAATTTAGATAGTGTAACCTGCTGCCACCAATTAACAAGGTATTTCCATTCTGCAAAGAATTCTGAAGCTGTATCATAGACTATCATTACAGGCACAAGCAAGAAGGAAAGCTGGTCTGCTTGGGGGAGAATGTTCCCCCTCCATCTCCCCATCCCACACCTGGGGACTTCCTACCTCTTCAGTCTTTGTTGCCCCCATGGTATGAAGAGACTGTCCCAGCCCAGGGTAGCTCTGAGGATGCTCTCTCCACTGCTTGGGAGACACGCAGTGCAGTGGGGGCAAGCTCAGAAGGGTCTGTGCAGCACTGTTCCTGCAGTCTGAGCATTAGTAACACCATTTCTTCATTAAGTTACTACTCTTTTGAACTATTCAACTTCTACACTAGGAACATTCTATCTGGGGCTGCACCAATTCACATGCAGATACCTGCTAAGGTGGCAGGTAAGTTTCTTGCTGCACATCTTCCTGTGTGATCCTTTCTGAAAGAAAGCTTAGCTCTGCCTTCCTTGATGCCAAACTAAACCCTCTCACCTCTTGCTGTTTCAGTCCTAAGCACCCCTGGGTTGGATCCTCAGTGCTGCAGACATTGCCAAGATCTGCTCCAATATCTTGTTGGCATTTCTTGATCTTTTATGGGAGCTCAGTGTGACCTTTACAAAATTCTACTGCCAAAATCAGGGCCTAAAGGCTACTTCTTGTCACATTCCTAAAAATGGAAAGTATGGGAGAGGTAACTTAAATATTTTCAGTTTACCAATAACTTCTGTGCAGCAAATTCCTTTCCAGGAGCTTTTGTACCCTCCCAGCATTGCCTCATTTCATTGCCCTGACTATGCTTTCACTCCACAGACTGCTCAGAAGATCTGCAAGGTTTGTTAAAGACAACAAAAAAGAGCCACTCTGATTACTTCTATACAAACCTATCCAGCCCTCTTAGCTCCTGCAGGGTTTGCTTTGCCCTCTGCTTGCACAGATAAACGTTGGAGGTTGATACAGTCTACAGAGAAAGCATTAGGTTATTAGAGTCATTCTGCATAAGGCAATGACATCAGAAGTTTCACATCATTTGTGACACCTGGAAGGCATCAGAGTACCTGCAGTGCAGAGCAAAGTAGCTTGGCATCACTGCTGGGGGAATTACTTTGCTTGCAATGTGTCAGCACCATGGGTGATGGCATGCTGGACTGTGAATACACTGGAGGGTGATGGGTCTTTCTGTATCCACATAAATAGCATCCAGTGTGCTACAGTGTCTGAAAAGTATTACACTGCTAGAAAAGTTCAGAGGAGGTTTGACAGCAAAAACCAAAAGAGTTTAAGACAGCTGGATGTCAGCTAGGGGTATATAAGATGCTATTTTACAAGTACCCTAGGCAGTATTATGACCACAGTGGGAGAGTAATTGCATCCAGATGCGACCAAAATGAGAGCTGATAAATGGAGCAAGATGAACTTGAGTTAAAAAAAAAAAAATTAAAAAAAAATAAAGATTATCCTAACAGCAAAATCTATTGAGCCATAAAAGAAGGAACTTCCCTGGCTGATCCATTTAAGAATAGAGAACACATCCTACCTTGCTTTCTGGAGCAGAGCAGGAAGCACCTGCCAAGGAACAAACCTTTCCCTTTAGCCACAAGCCTGTATCATTGATGAGACAGCCTTCTATTTCCCTTTTCATTGGGCACAAGAGAAACAACACTGGATTTCCACATGTCTAGAAGGACATGAGCAAATTTTAGGGAAAGTAGCTAAATCTTACAGCACAGCATTGCCATTTTCCCCCCAGAAACAGTCATCTCTTGCTCTCAGCTGCACTTGCTGCAGTGTGGGGCTGAGAGAAGCAGGGCCATGGCCACTTTGCTGGCTGGCTGAGCGAGCGTGTCTCATTAACAGGGATTCATCAGCACCATTGTTAATAATGTAGGAGCTGCTTTGTCTCTGGGGGAGTTCCTCAGCAGAAACTGCACTGCTTCTCTATTTCAAACACAGCCTCTGCTGGTGTGATGGGCTTCCATGCTGACAAAGCATTTTGCTTATTTATTTATTCTCAAATAGCATCTCAAGTGTTGAACAGTGACAGAGCTGAGAGGTCCATTCAGAGAGGAGGATAGAAAGGCTTGTCCAGTGCCAGTCTTGGACCTACCCATGTCACAGCATCAGTAGGGACCAGTATGATTGCTGATGAGAGAGTTTTGGTCAGGTCTTCTTTGGGGAAATCAAGATCAGGAGTTCAGTCTGTCCTAGCATTACCCTCTGTTCCAGTCACTCCACTGTAGGGAGAAGGGATGAGCACACAGTTGCCCTGCTCTCTCTGACCTCCTCTTCTTTAAGGATGATCTTCCTGGAGCCTTTGTTGTGGCTTTTATGGCTCTGCCACCACAGGAGAAACTGCAGCTGGGGCCAGATTCTCAAATGAAATTGCTTAATCCTCCTAGTATTGCAGCCTAATTTTGTCACTACCCTCTTGTGTGCAGCAGCACATGGGATAAGGGAAAATTTCACACTGTATAATAGGAATGCTGTACCATGCCCTCTCTCAGGCTAGCCTACCCACTGCCTGCCTCTGAGTTCTGCTGCTGGTAGGGATGGGCAGCCTCTTGATGGAAAATATACCTTTTAACATTTTCCCAAAGAGGAAGACTAATAAGAATGCCCTTTAAAACGAGCAACCTAGCAAAGCAGCCTATCAACAAACAAAAAAAAAACCCATCCCCCCCAAAAAACCCTGCCCTTTGGCTGCTGTAGGCTGTTCTCCAGCCAGGCATCTTTAGACATGCACAGAAGCAACAGTCTCCTAAAGAAGTAATTGCCAGGGCCTGCATGGTAAAGTTCCCCAGGAAGCATGAACCTCCAGCCAGGGCAGCATTCCCATTAAAAGCAAATGTTTAGATTGATGTGAGATACCAGCATCACCCTGGGGGACTGAGCATGCCCTCTCATCCTGGCCTGGAAGGTGGGAACAGCTATGCTTCCTGGCTTGGCTGGGGGAACATCACAGGCTGGGTTGGGTCCAGGAGAAGACAGCTTTCTTGATGGAGGTGGGGAGGTGCTCTACCCTACTTGCCCTTGGCACCCAGCACAACAGCCAGCTTGCATCCAGCATCCAGGATGTGGGAGCAGTCACTTCAGGCTGCCCAGTGCCTACTCTGGCCCTGGCACAAAGATCACATTCCCCTGTCCTGAGCCATGGAGTGATGAGAGCAGATGGCTGCATGGATCAACCTGTCACCTGGGACTTCATCATACCTTCTGCCATGCCACAGACATACCTGCTGACAGGACCAGTGTAAAAAGGGCATCAAGGTGAGCCAAACATATCCAGTTTCAGGGTCAGATGGGCCTCTTCATACAGCACAAGTTCTTGGGACCACCCCAATTCCAAACTACATTTGGTGCTTCATCTGTAGAGGGTTGAGACCTTCCTTTCAGACATGCAGTGTGCATGCCTGGGCAGTCTCAGCAGCAAGTGGTGTGATCCCCTGCCTCAGGCATGAAGACAGTGCTATCCTGGACTTGGTCAGATGAGCATCTCTCTGCCTTTTACAGTTAGACTGGCTAAAGAAGGGGGAAATGTTGCTCACAACACTCTCCAAAAGCTCTAGGAAACTAACAATGTGATTGCAAAGCCCTGCAAAAATTCAAAATATTATGATGACTTTAGCAAAAGAAAAAAAGCTTTTACCTCTAAGTCTGAGTTACACCTAGCTCACTGCCAAGGGGGCAACAGCTGTGATGCACATGGACATCTCAGTGGACACAGGGAGGATGTCAGAAGAACAACTTGTTGGGCTGGGCTTGTGCATCTGCCTGGTGAGAGATTCATCATATGTCTATGTCTGTAAGGATCCAAGAGCCATTTAGGAGGGAGCCATATGCATGATTTAGCTGAGGAGCTGGAAGTCCACCCTCCTCTAGCCCAGGGCCCCAGTATTGGACTGGAGCAGAAGCAGTCTTGGGCTGCACCAGCAAGCATTGCTGGCTTAAGACCCAGTGCCTGGGAGGAAGCTGACCTTAGATCCAAGCTTCCCTTCTTGAGATGGGGGTGTGCTAAGGCATAGCCAGGCAGGTGGCTTCAGGCAACTCCTATTGGGAAACAATGCTTTCCACTGCAGCCCTTCACATCTGCCCTGGTCTGTACTCTGCTCTGGCTGCCCCCATGCTACAACCCCTCTCCCAACACTGCTTGTTTGGGCAGCTCAGGTGAGCCAAGGTGCTTCTCTGCACCATCATCCAGATGATTCCTTTCTCTGGTGTCCATACAGCACTTCTGTGGCTGCTTCTATCATGCCCAGGTATGTTTCTCTCCTTGAAGAATGGAAGAAAGTATGGAAGAAATGGAATGTATGGAAGAATGGAAGTATGAAAGAATGGAAGGTATGGAAGAAAGGCTTCAGAAAAGGCCTGGGGCACTTCCAGTGTCCTCAGGGGAGGAACAGCCACACTCTCCTGGGGTCCATTCAAAACCCTTTCCATCACTCCTTCCACCTCCCAGCAAGCCCCTGTAGCCAGTCATAGGAGGCCCCAAGGTTTTTGCTAAACCACTGCTGATCTATCACAGGCTGCAATACTCTAGTTGTACTCTTCCAGATCCTGAAAACCCTCTACCCTCCTCTCCACTCTAACAGTGCTGCTAAGTAAACTGTATCTAAACATAGAAAACTGGCTAGCTTGGGTTTGGGAAAGCACCCAAGAACTCAGATCATTTCCATTCCCTCATCACACCCACAGAAAACTCACAAGCTGTCTAGCCCACTACATCAAGCATTTTGCATGCCAGGCTTTGAGAAATGACTGCAAACTCTCATTTTGGCTAGGTATTAGCACAACAGCACTAGCCTTTCACCACTGGAAAAAGGAAATGCAAGGAAACTGAAAAAAAAAAAAAAAGACATGAAAAATACACATCAGAATGTTCCTAAAAAGGTCCAAACATAGGCACCAATCTGGGAAGAAAGGCTTATTTTCTAACCTCCCTCCACCAATGTGGTAACTTGGACTCCTTGAACTCTGTATCTGTGCCTAGCAGCCCACAGGAGTAATGCTTTGTTCCCACAAGGACCTTCCAGTTCAATGCTTGGAAGAGCATTCATCAAGACCCTCAATTTCTGCAGAGCCTTTGAATTTCCATGCTTCCAGACACTGCCCAAGGTTCCTGGGAAGGCTTGTGGGTGAGTGGTGGCAGAATGACTTGGGCTGCTCCCCTGCAGGCTCCCAAGCCTCTGCTTTCCCAGGCTGGGCCAAGTGCAAGAAGACAATGAACACAATTGTTCTTTCCCTATTGGGAATGAATAACCTAACAGTGAAAGCAGGAAGAGATCTTCCTAGGCATCTATGGGACCACTTGCCAGATGCCCACTGTTCCAGGCTATGAGAAGATATATTTTCTCTATTGGTTTCTTTGAGCAGGCAGAGGAACAAGGTTCCTCCTGACAGAGGTTAAAGTTGGGAGGAAGGAGGCAGAGAACAAGCCCTCTCTACCAGCCCTGCTGCCAGACTGTAGATGCCTGCTTTCAGAGGCCAGCTGCTGCCAGACAAACAAAGATCTCCTTACGTTTGTTTTAAAGCTTGAAGAATCTCTTGAGATAAACATACTAAATTAAAGATAAAAGTGCTTTAGGTCTGCCAGCAGCCTCAGTTCCCCTCCCTGAAGATAAGCTCTTCCCTGAGTCTCCACATGTTCTCCTGCTGTGTGCCCTGACCAAGGATTGCACCCAGGGTTTCCCACTCTCCAGGGAACCTGGGAGGTAATAAAATCCCTCTGCCCCACTGCCTCAGCTCCCTCTGATGGCAGGTTCACCCAGAGCAGAGCTGTGTCCCAGTTTCCATTTGCAGGATCTCTTGGGAGGATGTTAAATCCCAGCTAGCCCTGGCTGTATTTAAAGTGATTGTAATTCACATGGATTGGGCTGTGGTTATAAGCTGAATTACATTCTGCTTTAGCAGCAGGGATTAGGGCTCTGCATTTTAACTTATTAACCCAATCCAAGTTAGGAGAATTCCTCTTGCCACCCCGCTAAGCTCCTGCACAAGGAAAGGCAAGGCTATGTGGTGGGGATGGGGAGGGATGGGAGGGCTGTACCCAGGCTGGGTCATGGCTACACAGCCCCTTTGGCAGTGGGAAAGCAGAGGACAAGAAGAGCACTAAAGTGGCTGTGGCAGTTGTTTAACATTCCCTATGCACAGGAAATTTCCTCTAAATCTGGCAGAAAGGGTCACACAAGCAGTTAGTTCTCCATCTAGCAACTAGGGAGGTGTCTGCTGCTTGCAGTCACCACTCCAGTCTGGCCCAGGGATGCTCCAGCATCCCCTTCCCTGATCTCTCCCTAGAAACACCTGCAAGGGTTAACTCTGAGTTGTACCAGTGGTGGGACAGATGGAGGAGATGATTGCTGCTCTGGGTGAAACAAAAGGAGTTGTGCAGGCATCCCAGCATACAGCAACACCTGTCATCATGGTTCCTGAGTGGGAAACACTGCACACCCAGACCCAGGGTTCACCCACTTGGCTTCTCCCTCTTGCTGTCAGACAGACAATTGAAAACAGCCCCGGCACACTCTGGAAAACTTCACTTCATTTAATATTTAATGAAAACCCAGTGTAACTGTCATGTCCTTTTCTGTTTTCTCTCACTAACGCTGCTGGCTGCACAGGTATCTGTGTATAAACAAAACCCATCTCCCTTCCACTTGGTTGCATCCCTCCAGCTCAGGGCACAGCTTGCCATACCCTTACTCACCTTCAGAGGAGCTCCCGGGGCACCCCTGCCAAAGACAACACGACTCCCTCCCCGTACAATGTCCTCACACTCTGGGCATCTGAGGGCATCCCAACCCAGCCCAGTGAGAGTGGGGGATGGCAGGCTCTGGAAACCTCACCCACCATCCCATCAGGGAATTGAAAGCTTGAAGCAGTGCTGTGGCATCCCGCTTACCCCCGTGCCAAGTGCCCGACGCTCGTCCCATCCCTTTCATCTCCAGGCCCTGCAATTACTGGCAAGGAAGGAGGGGAGGCTTTGGGCTTTCATTGCCCTGCCTGTGCTGAACTGCTGGGTCGTAACACATCCTACTTGCTCCCACGGAGTGAATTGCAGCCAGAGCTGGGTAGACAATAAGGGAAGGAAAAGTGGGACGTGATTTCATCAAACAGTTTTTCCTCACAAAACTAAGCGACAAAGAAAACTAAGCAGCAAATGGTGGGGGGAGGAATAAAGAGGTTTGATGTTTGTCACTAACATTTTCAATTTAGTTCAAAATAATTTTCATTAAAAAAAAACCACACAAAAAAACAACAAACCCATGAAACTCAGAATGAACAAAAAATGGTAGAAAGTTTCTTTCCATCCCCAAATGTGTTATTACAGCTACTGCACAGAGATCTCCAAATGCTTGCCTTGAGTCAAGAGGGGGGATTTTTGGAACAGGGCTTACACTGTGATTTGGAAGGAGGTACAAGACAGAGGCCCAAGAGCACCACTGCTCATCTTATGAATGCAAAGCTGGGTTACTGGGCCATGTGGAGAACTGGAGGCTCTGATCAGGAAGGCAGGAGAGGATTTGTCTTCCTCTGCACCGAGGTCTTTCCTACCTGTGGCATGGTAGCTCACTGAATCCAGGACAGGGAATATACCCCATTGCTCACCAAAGAACAGGGCTGCAGAATCCCTGAGGTTTGGTCTAGTAATCCCTGTTTCTTGCTTTTTGAACTGTATGCTTGGGGGGCAACTTCTGGCATTAGGGAAGACAGAGAAGAACCCATTTCATACCACCCTCACCTTTTCCCCTGGCCCCAGAAGAAAGGCATGTGTGAAACCTAGTGGAGGATGCTCCTGCCAGACAGGAGCTGTGGGAAGGAATCTCTGCCACACACACTGTATAACCCTCTCAGAAGAAACAGACCTGAAAAGCATGCCTGCCAATGAAGACCAGAAACAAAAGTGACTCCTGAGAAGTGCTTTAAGGCTGGAGATGCCCCCTGTGTCTTCTATCATTTTGAACTCTTTGGCAGAACATCCCACTCACAAAGCATCCATGCCAGAAATCCATGCTTAAATCAAACCCTAAAGGGGTAGGGGTGGCAAAGGATCAGGACAGTGACCCTTCCCCACAGAAACAGCTGCCACTGACAGGAGTCTGCTGTCAGCTGGTAACTCTCCATGCTGTGGTCAAGAAGAGAACTGCCATCTCCCAAGGCAGACTGGCATGCCTCAACAACAGCAAATTTACTTAAAGAAGAAGAAAATGGCTTAACTAATCTTTGGCCTCTCAGCTTTACTTCTGCCACTGACACAGCAGGAGGTACTCACAAGCCCAATGGCTTTATTTATTTAAGTGTATTGATTTTAGCCTAGATTGGAAGAAAACAGGCGGATAAAGGGCAGGAAATTCCTCAGCTGTGAGAACCTCACAGAGTACTAGAAATCAGATTTAAACTAGCAGATGAAAATACATTTGCTAGAACAAGGTAATGAATAATTCTGCCAGGAGCACAGAGATCTGGCCAAAAGCCAAACCCTGCCCACTTAAAAGCAGCAATTTGAGGTATTAAACGGTGACTGCATTCCTATCACTGACCATCATTTAATATAGCAGCAGTGCTTGATGGCTTCCAACCAGAACTCAAAGCCTGCTGTGTAAAACCAGAGCAAAACCCATCAGACCTTCCCTCAAGACCTTATTTAAAATCAATGGCCTCTGAGTCAATCAGATTCAATGAAGGAGGGCTAAGCAAGAAGAAGAGAGCAGGACAAGCCATAGCAAAAGCATACTCAACTACACAGGCTGCTCAGCACAAACAGTGCATGGTGGCAGAAAACTGCCAAGAGCACTGAGATGTGCAGGAAGATGACAAGGGAAGGATTTTTAGAGGGTAATATTTTGTTCATGCATCAGCTACGATTATCTGATTAACTTCTTTGTGATTAGCCCCGTGGCTGGGACTCCACAAAAGGTCTCTAGCTCTGTTGCCTGTTGTCACAGATCTTACCTTAGCCACGGGGGCAGTGTGACATTGTCCTGTGGAAATGGGCAGGGAGACCAAGGCACCTGAAAACCCTAAAATTAAATCCCAGGGGCTAGTGGAAAATGAATATGTGCAGTCTGTGAAACCAATTCCTACGTTTTCTTCCAGCAAGAAGTCCTTGGGTGGCTCAGAATGAAAAACTAGGCTCTAGCTACAAACCCTTCTCTTTCCATAGGAAGCTCCCAAGAGCCTCTGAAGACATAAGAGGTGTGCTGAAGTACCCATCCTGTGAACTAAAGGTACTGCTCAATGCAGAAGATGGAAGAAGCAGAGAGGTAGCAGAGGTGATGGGATGGCATCCCTGCCCTGAGCCATGAACAGGAAGCACACACTGGATTTCCCCTCTCCTAACAAGTGCTATGCTCCTTGCAAGGGTGCTGGCATGTCCTGAGCTCCCTTGCCAGTCATCTGGTGGCTTTCCCCACTCCAGAAAAAGCCCCTGGCATGCCCAGTGAATATGGAGGCAGGAGCTGGGCTGACCCAAAAGCTGAGGGCCTTGATGCTGGTAGAAATGCATCATTCAGCTGAGCATGGCAGCAGAAAGAGGAACAAGGCAGGCACCGGCTAGGAAAAGCACATTTGAAAGCAGGTAGCTTGGGTAGTGGTACAGCAGGGTAGAGCACAACTTTTTTCCCAGCTGTACAAGGAAATTTGCCTCATCTAAGGTAAACTTTTTCATGGCTAACAGGCATGAGTGTCATACTCACAGTGGTATGAGAGCAGCAAGTAAGCCTGCCAAAGCTTGCATCTCTGTACCCTCAGAGCAGACAGGCAGGGAAGAGTCTCCCCTGGCTGCACCAACTTACCATGTCCTCTGCTGTGAAAGCCCTTGAAGCAGGTGACTCACAGCTAGAGATGGAAATCTACTTTGCAAGGGCAGAAGGGATTCTCCCCAGCAAGGTCAGGCAGGTTATTATCAGAGCTAACCCCTATTCCCATAACCATTCATTACTTGCTGCCCTGCAGGCACTGCAAAGGGCAAAGTTTGTCCCTGTTGTTGAAAACAAAGATAGGAGCATCCGATCTGATTTTTGCAATCCAAAGCCCAAGAGACCCATGTAAGCCCAAGGCAAACACACATTAGGAAGAAGCTTTGGGAAAGCCAGATTGCATCTGTGGATCCAGAATCCAAACCAAGATATGCAAAACCCAGATACCTGTCAAGCAGTTGGACCTGGCATCTTTTAGTTACACATTTGATAACTTCTGTGCTAAACTGTAAAGACATTTTCTTGAGCAAATTGTTGCTTTGCCTCCCCTCCTACTGGTGAGCCACAGGTGAAAGACACTCAGAGAACCACTTTTCATTTAACCTAGAGTTGCAGGACTGAGCATTTTCACAGAAGCACCATCTTCCCTTAACACCAGTGCATCAGTGGGGAGGAAAGTTCAGTTCTCAGAGCCAGGGGGAGCTGCCTTATCACTTGGCAGGGGTTTGTACAAACCTTATTCTCAGTCTGTACAGATTTGCAGGCTCTTAAATTTTGTTTTGAATTCTGTATTCAGGACAAGTCCAAAACTTCAGAGCAACCACCATCTAAAGGGGCAGAGTGATCTGCTCTTGCATCACAGTTGCACTCAAGCACTAGTTTCTCATGAGGAAAGGTACTCCAGTGGAGTTCACCCAGCCCAGTGGGAACTTGCTTACAATGCTAATCTGCAGGCAGGGTTAAGATTGAAGTGTATTTTAATCTGCCATTTCTCAGATGTCACTAAATGTGATAAAAATCCCCCAAACTATGGATCTAACCTGTCAACCCCACAGCTTGTCCCAGAAGGAGTTGATGGGAATCATACATGTTCAGCACTTCTGGAGAAAGACAGGCAGGCTTTCTAAGTCTCTAAGCAGGCAGCAGGTCATCTTAAATTAAAATAGCCAGCTATTTTCCTTACACAGAGGGACCACCATATTGCAAATGGTGCCCCAGAAACTTAGGCTTTGATGGTGCTGGGAAGTTCTTCATCCTGCCAGAACCACCTGGAGCTGGGCCCAGGTTACAGACCTAAACAAATCCTCTAAATGAACCACAGACAAATTGGAATTTGTAACAAACCTGCTGCCAATAGAGTTTTGCTTCAGTTTGAATGCTGCTGATTTCACTCTTCAAGTCCTTAAACAACTGAGAGAAATTGGCAAAAAGGCTCATTTAGTGCTGAACATGTAACTGTGCTCAGCAAGGACTTGACAAAAGGAGAAAAGCATTTTTTAATTATTTAAATGCATCCTCTTACAAAATGCTTTTGCATAAGAGCAGGTAAGGGTCTGAGCTCTTATTTGCACAAGCTCTTATTTGTAGTGAAAAAAGGTCCACCTGAGAAAATGAACATCATGCTTAACACCAGGTAAGGGTCTGAGCTCTTATTTGCACAAGCTCTTATTTGTAGTGAGAAAAGGTCCACCAGAGAAAATGAACATCATGCTTAGCACCCAAAACCTGGAAGAAATGGTCCCTTTGGGCTGTTGCTATATAGCACACTGCTGGAGCATTACACCAGTGTACCTGCTGATCTGCATCTCATGGCCAGATATTTAGGGGTGAGAGAGATCCAGAGCACTCCAAAATCTCTTCAAATCACATGCAGAACATTCTGAACCCCTTAGCCACCAAGAGGTCTTCCCAGATTTCTGCATACCTGACCTCTGTTGCTAAGTACATTAAATATTTCTGGATTTTTGATAGCATCATAATTCTGCTAAGAGAAATCTCCTTTTACAAGAGGCACAGCAGACAACTGAGAGCCTTCATGGTTGCTAGAGAAGTAGGAAAGACACTTCCAAGGTGTCCAACACCAACAAGCTGTCTCAAAGCCATGCAACATCCAACAGACATTCGAAGATCTCAAGCACCATCATTCTCTTAATAATTTAATTACCAGTGCTGCTGAGCTCCCTGGGAACAATCTCTTCAGACACCTTGCAAGGGTTTGTAAGAGAAAGCCTCCTTGCTGCTGATATACCCTGCTGTCTTTCTTCACCCAGCAGGCAGAGATTCTGCCACAGGGCCTCAGGCAAACATGGGCTCTATGTTGTCCTGCCCTGGCATTGTCCCAGAGCCCTCCCATGCTCCCTGTTGAAACCCAAACAGCTTGTCTAATAAAGCAGCTTTTCTCAGTTTTAGCTGACAGTGAGCAACTCCCTTGTGCTTGCTCTATCTGTGTGTGTGGCTCCTCATGCCATCAGTGAGCTGGGCTCAGTTCTCAAGAGCTCTTTTGTCCCTGGGAAGAAAGAGAGGTCCTGCTGGGTCTGTTCCCAGCTCTTTCCCTGTTAGAGCTCTTACACCAGTCTAGACAGTCTTGGCTATTGGGAAGACCCTGTCCTAGAGAGGGTTGGAGGAACTTTGGGCTGTCCCCTTGGTTAAGCTACAGCAGGAGCATGAGGCCAAAAAGTGGAGCCACAGCTATGGGACAAAGCACCCTCTTATTACCAAACAACCACAAGGAGAGACATTAGGCTACCCACAGCCAGAGCAGCTCATTGCCACCTGGGTTAGAAGCACACATGCCTCACCTCCTCCTCTGCTGCAGCCTTCCCTGAGCAAGGTTTGGGCAGTCCCCTCTCTGGTATGGCCACTCAGTTCAGCATCCCCACCTTACCCTACAGTGCCCAGGGAGAGATCTGAGAGATTTTTACAATTCAGGATGAATTTGCATTGTTTGCCCAGCCAGCCCAGTGGTGAGTACAAGAGCCCAACATACACGACAGCACAGGAGCCCAGTGCTTCTGGCAGCTGTGTGTGGTGGGGAGGCTTGGGCATCTCCAGAGGAGAGGGTAGGAGGATAGGGAACTACACCAGCCTGCAGCAGGAAAAAAGAGCTTGAGGTATTTACTCCAACACTTGAGGAGGGTGGTCTGAACTCACCTTTGCTCTAAGCAGCCTGGAAGTTAGCAAAAGAGGAAGGATGGGGTCTTGCTGATTGCCAAGGTGGCTGGCAGCAAAAAACCCCAGATTCTAGCAGGGGAGAATGTATCCTTTAAGCTTGTTATCCTAAAAAAAAAAAAAAAAAAGAAAATGAGGTTAGTTGAAGCTGATTTATTTGTTCCAAACTCCTGTCTCTTATTATTTATCAGCATATATGATTGCCAGCTGACTTAAGCCAAGTGCATTGTAGTTACAAATCCAGTGGTGGTGCAGAAAGGAGATAAGCCTCCAGAGTATTGCCTGTTCCCTTGTCCACCTCTGTACCCCCAGAGCCAACCAGAACATGGTCTCTCTAGGATCCACCATGGGTCAGGGAAGCACTTGGCATCCCTGGTCTTTTCAGCAGGGAAACATTTGGTTAGGCACATCAGTCTGAGGTTTAGTCTGCAGATAAGCAAACATGTACTGTAGGACCAAGTGCTGTTTAGTGTCCTCTCTGCTTCTTCAGGTTTCCACATCGTGCACACCAGAAGAAGCAGGAGGATTAGATGAATAATTGCACATTCAACTGCCTTTGGAGACCGAGGATATTGAATACCAACTCTTTCCCAGGGAGTGCACAGACACGAGTATCAGGTGCACTCCCTGACTGGAGATGGCCTGGCCACACACCCACGCTGAGTTCCCAAAGCTGCAGAGAGGGAAAACTTCATTCAGAGGGCAGCAAAGCTCCTTCTGCACCAAAAGACATGGAGGACACACGCTGAGACTGGAAGGAAGTTCACAAGAGTTTCATGGTGGGTCTCAAATGATGGCAAAGCAGAGGATAGGAACATATTTAACAACCAGCTCTGATGGTTTGTGGGCCTTCTCTGATGAGAGGACATATTTATTTGATGTATAGCAAACCTACTGCTTGACTCCAAGGCTGACTAAATCAACCTTAGGGAGGACTGTTGTGAGGGATTTGACATTTGGCTGTACAGCATTCTGATTAAAAAATTAGCAGTATAGAGTATCAATAAACCACACGTTAACTAGATTAAACACTGGCTGACAGATCTCCAACAAGCAATTGTCAGTGGTGAATCATCTTCAGATGGGAGCTTTCTAGCAGGGTTCTTCAGGACTGACACTTTCCAGCATTTTCATCACTGAGAAGCAAATGCAAATCTCAGTGCTGTTACAGGGCATAAATGACAAAGAGATTCAAAGTGATGAATAATGAGGAGCACAGGGCAACCATGCAAAGCCCTCTTTACAGCTCAGTAAGCAAAGCCCACTTAAGCAAATGGCATTTTACTGCACAGGAAAGTTGTTCCTGGAATAAGGAATGGCAAGTAGATTCCTAGGGTGCCATATCTGGAAACCAGAGGATCTGCAAAGGGTTTTGGAAGTCATGATGGAATATGAACAAACAGCATAAAAGCTGTGGCAAGAGGGTGATAATGCCCTGGCAATAATGAGTCAAATACACCTTTGATGCACAATACCAAGAAGGATCCCAGCTCACTGCCTCTGGTGTGGTGACAACACTCTGAAAAGATTGCTGGAAAAAGAGAGTATAAAAGGGAGCCAAATGATCTCAGTGCTCCAAGGGGAAAAACCCCAAAGCTTTCCAGCAGACACGTAAAAACCCCCTGAATTATTTTGCTTATCAAAAAGAAAATTGAGATTTGACCTCAAATGAAAGAAATACCAGGTTGAGCTCTCAGTGAAGAGAATAAAAAAAAAAAAAAAAAGGGAATGGTGCAGAGGTTGACAGGGATGAGAACTTGGATATGGACATTTTCAGGGAAAGACTAATGTGTTTAGCTGGGTGAAGGGGACAGCCAGGCAAGCTCCAGACCAATATTCAGAGGGAGCAGTCAGAATAAAATACGTGGCTGGTAAGAGAGGTTTCTAAAGGGTCTAGCAAGTAGGAGAGGAGTGAGAGGTATGAGACTAGAAGACTGAAGAACAGCATGTGATGGATACACAGACGTGCACAGAGGCAGCACATAGGTGCTAAAGCTTTATGTACCTCATGTGAAAGGAAGGGCTAGGTGGAAGATGAAGATAAATAAAAAGTAGACACAAGGTGGGTTTTACAATGGATAACTCACATTCTGCAGAGATGATACAGCTTTGCTGAAATACTTCCCTTAGACAAAAGCATGGCCATAGATCTCATCTATCTGAACCTCACAGAACATGTCTGCTGGTAGAAAATGAACAGCTAAGCCAACAAAGCTGAGAATGAGTGCAAGTACAGGAAGATGAGTAACAACCTGACTAGGAAGGAGTTGGTAGTGGGCAGCATTGAAAAAGAGGATAGGATGAAACTCAGTTTTCAGTCTGCTGGCTTACTTGTGTTTTTTTAAACAACCTTAGCACAGACAAAAAAAAACCCCAACAAAAAGCACCCAAAAAAACCCAGGGGTATGAGCATGCAATATTTCTGTGACAGAGGGGAAATCTCTGCCTATAGGATGCAATACTGAAATACACAGGAAGGGACAGATCACTGTGAGGAGCCTGGCAACTAAAAACAAATAGACAACAGCCCAGAATCTAAGGTCTGGCAGCCAGGAACAAATAGCTTAAATTCCTCTCACTTACTAGAAAATAGCAACTAAAACAGGAGGCAGATTTTAAAAATAATAAGAATTTAAAAAAAATCTTGGGTTTACTCCCTACTTTCCCACCTGATTTAGTGCCAGGCTGGATGGGACTGCCTGACAAGCACAGGTTTATTCTTGCTATTCACAAAGTGAGGCCATATTCCTTCTGAATGCTGCCCAATAGTCTCACCTAAGACTTGGTCTCTTTGTGGCTTAAGTCTTTTGAGACCATGCTTAGAGCATCTGGGTTCACATCATATATCAATGAATTGATTTTTCACTGCAAGCCTGTAAAACAGAGCAGACAAAGAGAGGGGGGAGAATAAGACAGAGGCATTTACTAGTTTTGGTAGTACAAAATGCCAAGGTAATGAGTTTTTTTGCCTAACACTTGATATGCTCAGATGGCTTCATACTCCTCCAAAAGAGACACCAGCATCTTGTAGCCTCCAAAACATGAGAAGAATGCAGTGCATGCAACAGAGGTGGCCATCTGGGCATCACTTCATGGCTCCATTTGGGAAGTAGGTGCAGGGCTGACTGCAGATCTCCACTGAGCCTGGAAGCACTTGCATTTCTCAATCATAGCAAGTCTTTTTATGAACTTTTTTTTTTCCTGAGACTTGCTCTGAGAAAAAAAAACAAAACAACAAAACAACAGAACAATTTTGCTAAAGCTTCTGTTTAAAGGAAAAAAATAAATTAGCCTGGGGCAGGTGCTTGGCATGGAAACATTCAGCAGCAACACTCAAGGGTCAGGTAATACTCTGAGTGACTGAGAGGAAGGCCTCTGTCAGCACTGGCTCTGGTGTTAATGGGGGCACCCCCAGACCTGCCCAGAGGAGCATCCTGGTGCCACTGAGGCTGTGCAGCTGCTGCAAGCCCAGAGGCTCACTCACCCTGCTGTGGCCCTTGGCTGAGACCAGAGCTATCATAGTCTCAGTGTTGCCTTCTGGCTGAACAATAGCATTTCCAGCAACACGTCTGGGAGGGAGCAGAGGTCTGGCATTGATCGGGAGGTAAGAGCTACTTATTGGATTAAGGCTGCTTCCTGAAGGAGTTTGCTCTGGTGATCCCTGTCCAAAAGACAGCTCTCCATAATGCACCTGTCCTACACCAAGGACACTCCCACCAGGAACCTCTGGGACACAGGCATTAGGATCCACATTTCCAGAGTGTTCAGTATTGTTCTGGCAAGTTTTTTAACACAGATTTTCCAGCAGCAGAAAGCATCATGGGGGAGCACATTGCCCAGGGGTGAGGATGCTGCATACAGCTGTGGCAGCCAGTGATGCAGTGCTCTCATCCCCTACCCCCTGGGCACGCAGGAGATGAAGCAGTGAGGGAGTGCAAGGAGGTGCTGGAGGACAGCCAGTTGCTCAGCAGTCTGTGCTGCTGGGGGCAGGAATGGCAGAGCCCTTTTGGAGTGGTTTCCAAGGCAGGATGCTGTCATGTCTGTGGTGTATGTGTGTCCCTTTTTTTATTGTTTTGTTTTAAATGATGCCCATGTGGCTGTGATTCACAGTCATCTCTGGTTTTCCTTTCAGAAGTGTGGTCACTGAGCCACTGCTGTGTTTAGGGGGAAATTTCCTCTACCTCATAGAAGTGGGAAAGCCAGGGTGGACTTTGATATTGTGGCATGGAGGAGCTGTCTGCCCCCCAGCCCTGAGTTTGCTGTCAGGGCTGCCTTTGGGAAGAAAGGGAGGCAGATCTCAGCCAGACATCCTGAGGCATAGGTAGCAAGGTTGCCAATCCACAAAAGGGTGTTAATTAAAAATAGTAATACAAGTGGCAGCAGAAATACCCACTCCTCAGAGTGAATGGTACTGCTCAGCTCATGGTCTGGCCAGGATGTGTCCATCTGAGCAGGATGGGTGATGTCCCCCCCTTCAACCACTGCAAAGGGGTGCATGAAAGGCTCACACAGGCTGTCAAACCTCCACACTGCCCAGGGCCCCCAAAAATCCACCTCTGCAGCCTGACCCAGAAATCTGTTGTTCCTTCTCTCCCTTCACACTGCTGTGCAGCTGAATGCTGCCTGCCCTCCCTCCTGGAGGCAGGTGAGTTTCTGTGCCAGCCTTTTCTGCTTCCTGCTCCTTCTGGATTTTGCATGATGGAGTGAGAATTTAGGTCTAGAAAACCTGGGCTTGAACGAGCCATTCATGCTGTACCTCTGTTTTTCCCTGCAGCAGTAATATTTATGTTCCTTTGTGAAACATCCAGACCCCCTAAGAAGAAATAGTGCTGCTCAGGACTGAGATGTTGAAAACAAAATAAATAGGTAAGGAGAACAGTAAACTAGCCTGGAGAAATGTTGACTTTCCCAAGTGCTCATTTAGCCATACCTCCTGCTAACTGTTAGCACAGACCTTCTCACAGGTGAGGGATGTGCCAACCAGTCTGGTGGCTGCACAGACCAAAACCAAGGCAGATGCTCCAGCTGTGCCCACATGCACGTGCCTCCTGAAAATTCTGGCTGGTTATTTTGTGGAGCCACACACCTTTCCTTGCAGTGACCCTCATTGGAGGCAAGCCAGGTACTGTCTCCATAGGCCAGTTTCTCCCAGTATGGGTGCTGCTGCTGTCTGTTTCCCTGCTAAGACTGACAGGAGCTGCATGGCCCTGGCATGACAGCTCTTTGACCTTCTTCCCCACAGATCTGATCTGGCAACGAGGTGCAGAAAGCCCCATAACACCCCAGGGGCTGAGGCTGTTGACAGCTTGCTGCTGTGGGAACAGCTGCTTTATTAATGAGGGAGCTGAGCTGCCCTGCTCAAGCCTGCCTGCATTGCAGGGACTCTCACACTTCTCCCTGCTTGCTCATGCAACCTGCCCTGCTTCTTCATGCAGGGCTGGAAAGCCCATATCCAGTCCTCTTTGAATGACTTGTCTCTTATGAGACAAGTGCAACCAGCAGCCACCATTTGCCCCTCTGGTAGCAGGGCAGCTCCCCACGACTTTCACCATGTGAGCACTTTCCAATTAAGCTGGAAATGAAAGAACCTGGTCTCTCCAGAGCAGATGAGCCACACTAGTGCTTCCACATGCAGGGCTGTGCTTCCCTGCTCCATGTGCGGCCACACGTGTGCCTTCTGGATCAGGGAGCAGCAGGTTCCCACTTCTATCCCTGAACGACCTGAACTCAGCACTTCAGCACTAGGACCCTCCACACTCCTCCCTGACACAGGAAACTCAGCTCTTGGCAGGCCCTTGTTATTTCAGCTAAGGCTCATCAACCATCCTTCTGTCACTAAATGCCTTATTATGTGCAATTAATGGACTGACTGAGTGCAGCTACAAAGTCATTTTCCCTCGAACCAAAGGAGGCAGCTGGGTTACTTCTAGTGACTTTCTAATGCTGCCAGCTTCATTACTAAATGCAGCTGTGCAAAGGGAGAGAGGTAGGGAAGATGAAGCAAATGAGTTAGCTCAAATTCAGCAGTCCTGCCTTTCAAACACCCCTAGGCAGCGTGGCAAAGAGCCTCCTGCTGTCCCTGGGGCCAACAGGTCCCTTTGAGGGATACTCAAACACTGGTCACCATCCACAATTACAGGCAATCAGAGGCTCCAGACCTGCTCCATGCAGATAGGGCTTTACTACTGTATTTTTTTTTTTATATATATTATTATTAATAATAGAACAAGAGGAAAGAGAGATAAGAGCAAACTGACAATGTAGGCTGAAAAAGCTAATTTGACTCTAGCCAAACTGCACTCAGATGTGCAAAGCAAGAGAATGATTTCCTCTCTCTGATCTCTCAAAGATCATCCTCTTAGATGTCACGATTACATTTGAAAACAGCCTGATGATACTTGAAGTCTGTGTCCCTTGGCAATTAACCTATATGTGCATCCCCTTTGTGACTTCTTGCTGCAATACAAGTGTGTGTTTTGAACCACTACTAGACTTCCCAAGTACAGGACTGAAAACAAAAACTAGGTATCAGGGGATCCCTAAGTCAGTCCCAGACAAAAGGACACTGGTCTCTTTGGATCATGGCACTGAATTAATCTGCCTTTAGTAATGCCTTGTTACCCAAAATAAGAGTTACAGCTGGCATTTATGCAATCAGTTCTTCCCCTGTGCTAAAGCAGTTCCTAAGGACTGATACAGAATTTGTTGTAGCATACTTTAAAAACAACCAAAAAAAGAGTACAGCATTTCATGTATTTTAAGTCCCTCTGCCTTACTTCCTTTACACAGAAAGTCTGTTCCTTTCTACCAAAGGACATCTGATTATTTTTTTGTTGAGGATTGGAAGTACAAAAGAAGATGATACAGAAACTTTGGGGCAAAATTAATCTTTGAGTGAAATGAACCTAAGCCCTTTGAAGGAAAGGGCGAGGCAATTGCTTAGATTAATCCTAATGACCCAAGCCAGGACCCATGGACAAGCCCTTGCAGGGTTGCCAGCTCTTGAACAAACTTAGCCTGAGCAGCTGTTACATTTCTGAAAGCAAAACAAAACCTTAAGGATTTGTCTTAAAACAATTTACATCCATCCTAACAGTAAAAAGCCCTTCTTTGAATATTAACAAAGGGTTGGCCAGTCTGCCATGGCTACAGCTCTGAGGGCTCTGAGTAGCTCTTTTTTTCTGCTCTGCTGGGCTTAGACTAAAGACTGAGATGTGGAGAAAGCCCCTTCTAAAATCCCTTATTGGGACCCCCCATTGAAACCTGGAAGGAGAATGGCAAAGATAGGCTTTTAGGCTAAAAGTTTCAAACAAAATCAAAGGATGAAAACTTTCCTTAGGGAGGATAGACTGTGCAAGCATTGCAGGAGAGGAAGAGCCACACAGTCATGTGTTCACTTGAGCATCAGGTAATGAGGAGAGGCCCCAGCTACATGGCACAGAGCTGATGCTAAGTGGCAGCCTTCTTGCCCTTTCCCTCCTCCTGTGCACCCAGAAAATCCTCTCTTGATTACAAAGATGAGGAAAGGAGCCATCAAGGAACCTCAGTTAACCACCTGAGGAAAACTACTGAGGCAAGCAGTTTACCATGAGGTTCCAATCCAGACTTCACTTTCATGCCCAAGTGCACAGCAGCTCTCCAACTTTGCCAGCCCCTCTCCCAGCTTTGCTCCTAGCTATTTTGGTGTGATTCAGGACATGAGCTGTCTGTCTGTGAGATAGTTTATAATCCTAGACCTCTTCTCCCTCCACCTATAGTTTACCTTTCCTCATCAGAGAGGACTTTTTATTGCACCACTTAAAAGAGTGGCAAAGGGGCTTTCTGCACATGTAACCCAAAAGAAAACACGAGATGCTATTTTGCAGTTTGGCCAAGATGTCTTTTTAATACTATGCAAGCTGGGAGCATGCTTTGTTGTTTCTTAAGCAGAAGGGAAAGCACTAAGGGTTGAATTTGAACACTGAAAACATTTCTTTGAACTGGCAAGATTTACTGATGTGCACATGGCTCCCAATATAGATGCACAGTTGAAAAAATAAAATAAAAAAAAAAAAAAACCACAAACACACCTCTTCCCCCTGGGTTTCTGTCACCATTTGATTCCACTACACTGCAGTTTTACCAGGGAAATTACTGGGGGAAAGGGAGTTAGACAGCATTTCCCTGACAGCAGCTTGTCAACCTGTTCTTTGAGTGTCAGGAAAAAGAGCTGCATCTCATGTCTTTAAAGTGCCATTCTGCCACACCAAAAGAGGAAGATGCACATCTGGCTTCCCTGGAGCCTGTGCCCATCCCCTCTTCTTTGTCACTGCTGCCAGCACATGTGGGAATGACCCATTGCCTGCTTTCCCCCAGCTGTTCAGCTGCCCAGCCCCAGGCTGTCTGATATCTCCTTGTTCTGACCTTGGTCCACACCCCCTGTGTCCAGGGGTGCTGCATCTCTTCAAGAGAAACAGGCAGGGGTGGTTAATGCTGTTATCAGTTACAATGCAACGTGTGCTTTTGCCCACCATGCTTGCTTGGCCCTGGCTGGCACAGAGAGAAAACCAGACTCAGATTCTCTGACATCCCACCTCTACCTGACAACATGGCATATAATACGTAAGGGGACAATAATGACATTTGTTTCTGGTAAGAGCAATTGCACAGAGTTCCCTTGCTGCAACAAGAGGCATGGGATCCCCAAGAGCCCTCTGGAATAACTCAGCATACCCCTTTTTATGGTGGGTCTTAGAGAGGAGGCTCCAACTCTCTTATCTGGAGGGTACAGCATTGACTCGAGCTTGCAATGCTCTAAGCTGACAGCTCCAGAGTGCTTGACTATTTCAAACCCAAAGCTGACACTGTACAAACTCCTCATTGACTCCATCCTATGTTATCTGAACAAGGTCATGGTTACTCCAGCAGCCACTGATACCATCAGAGTACAACAAAAGCCTCTGCTTCTGAGCTGCTGGCTTGCACGTGCTTTGAGCCCAAAGAGCAAGACATTCCCAGATTGTTTTATTTCAGAAAGAAGTATTTTCTGGGCTGTAAATAACCTTATTTTTCAAGCCTCTGCTTTGAAAAGATGAAATACCTCAAACTAAGAGCTGGCATTTCTGGAAGCACAGGTTGAGCACTGGGAGAGGAAGGGATGCAGTTCACAGCTATGATCAGGTTATCTCCCTCCAAGTTTCCCTGGCAACCAAAAAGCTCAAGGTCTGGGTGACAGTTGCAAAGTGTAATAGTTTTTGAAAGCCAAAACATACATATTTTGTCAGTGCTGTACTTCCCCCTTGAGACAGGCCAAAGGATCAAAAAGAAACTCCACTGAGAGCTGATTAGCCTCTATGTAAATAGGGCAGACAAGTAACTTATCAACATACCCCAACACTTGGGGGGTTATCACTATGCTTCCATACTGCTTGCATACCCAACACCATTTAATAAGGACATCAAGGTATCATTTAAAAAGGGTGAATAAGAGAAACAAAATACACCCAAGGACTAGCATACAAACACCAGTCTAGAAAGCTAGAAATCATGCAGGAGGTGGTGGGGAGAATGGGAGGGAGAAGACTTGCCTGCAGCAATGGAGTGAGCAGCACTTCCCTGGTTAGGGCTGAAGATCTTTTCATCTCAATCCATCCCATAGGCCAGACCAACCAGCTCCTGCTGTACAGTCACCACAAGAGTTTGATCCCCATCCCAAATGCTTCTGTAGGACTGTACCAGAAAGAAACTGAAGCCAGGCACCAAGGCACATACACATACCCTTCCCATTGCCCTGCTCTGCCTTATCTTGACTAGCTACAGCTGTCAGAGGAGGGCACCAGGCCAATCAACTCATGTTCCCAGCCCTTTCTAATTAGTTCTGCAAGGGGTGTATTAAGGAATAATTAAGAAATAGCATTTTTTCTTCTTCTTATCTCTAGCCTTTCTACTGGGAAAGTTGGTAGGGCAGCAGCTCCAAGTGGTTTCTAGCTCATTTGTATGGGCACTCAATGCAATCCTGTATTGGGCCCTCAGCATCAAGGCCAGGTCAGCTTTTTTTCACAGGATCATTTGTTTTATTTATTTTATTTTTATGCTCCATATTCCTCTGGAGCTGCCATCCTTAGAAAAATAGTTTTCAATATTAAATTTCCCATCTATTTCTGAACAGTGGCAGGTGTGTGAAGAATCACCCTCCAGGTGATGCTGCCCACAGCTTAATAACAGGGTCAGTTGTTTATTCTCAGATGAGGGACTGAGGTGTGAGTTGTAGCTTTCAAGACAAGAAAGGTTTGTGAAAACAAACTTCTGGTGGTGGTTACATCAAGGGCAAGCAACTCAAAGCTCTCCTGCAGCGTGGGCAGAAGTTGGCTGCTGCAACCTAAACAGCTCAGTGTGTGTTTCTTCTCCCCCCCCTCCCTGACTTTTTGCTTGGCTCCTTTTTGAACAGGAGCTCCTAAATACCTAATTACCTGGTCAGGTGTTATTCTGCTCCACAAACATTTGCCTCGGGGAGGATAAACAAGCATAGGTCTAGCTCCATACAAACTGGATCTTCAAGCTGCTGCCTGTGATTGTGCTGCATGAAGGCTCAGGGTGATGCTGAGGATATGCAGCTAAAGGATGCAATGTTCAGCTGTCTCCTTGGCACTGATAGCTGCTGAACAGTAAAGCATTGACCACCTTTGCCTCCAGCAATGTGCTGGGTTACATTTCAGAATTATAGGCATAACACCAGGGCTGTGCTGTGCTTGATGCTTGTGACAGGCAAAAGGAAGCCAGATGATGCTGGCTTCCTCCTCAGGTGTGAACCATGCATTCTGGACAGGACAAGAGTGCCTCCAAAGAATTGCTCTGTCCAGGTGCAGAGGAGATGCTGTGTGGTCCCTTTAAGACAGTTTTTCTGCTGTGGAAATATTTATAGGAGGCTCATCACCATGGTATCTGAGCACTACTGACTAATGGGGCATATGAAATGTGCCTAGTTGTATTTGTTATTAATTTATTTAAGGGTGGAATTTTTGACATTTTGTTTTTGTTCTCTGCTTCAGTTTGGATGTACTGCTTGTGTGTATAGCACCTTTCATAGTGGTGTCCCTTGAAGGCACTGTGGAAGAGATGAGCATTGGGAGCAGGGATAATTAAAAGAATCCTGTCAGCCAGTTCCATCCCCAAGGTTTAGAGGTGTTTTTTAAAAAGGAAAGCAGAAGGGAGGCAGGGCTGTTATTGAAACCATGAGGAATTAAAATGCTTTCATCATTTAAAAATTCAATAAAATGGGCAAGTCACTGTTTCTCTCTGCTCCTGGGATGAAAGGAGGAAAGTGATACTAAGCAGACAGTGACCACCTGGACCAAAATGAGAGGGGAATCAGCAGTGGTACCAGTCAGGACAAGGGATGCTTTCAAAGTATATTACTTGAACATGCTAGGAGTGCTTTACATTTTAGCTCACAAAAAAAAAAAAAAAATAAAAAAATTGAAAAATATATTGGCAGCAGTCCTAGAGTAATAAACCCCAATGAACAAAACAGAGTCAAAACTGTGACTTCTTTTTGAATAAACAATTTTGCTGCTGCAACTGCATGGAGCTGAATGCTCCTGATAGCCCTTTGGCCAGATCTGGCCAGCTGGCAGCTGCCTTTTTGCCAAGGAAGCCTTTGTGAAGACAAAAAAAGCACATTGCAAAAAGGAACTGGTGTAGAGCAAATCCTTCCTGCAAGATCACAGTCATGGGGAAGTATTTTATTGTTTTAGCCTTTATACAAAGGGATTGCTGGAAAAGGCTCTCCATATGCATCTGTGCTCTGTGCTGTTTTGTGTGACAGCCCCCAAGTGCTTTTCCTTGGTGAGCACCCAGATCAAAGCATCCCAGCTAAGTCCACAATTCTGGCCTTTCAAGCTCTTCCTAAACAAATCCACATTACCCCTTCCAGCATTTACCATGCCCCTGACTCACCTGCACCACATGCATTTCTGGATGTATCATGACTGTCACCAGAGCACAAAACCACTCCTAACAAGAGACAATGGAATCAGGAATCCAGGGGATTGCCCCATGATTTTGATATATTTTAACTGCACTAATATTTAGTAGGCAACTGAGGGCAAATAACTGCTACCCTAAGCTTGCTGAAGGCTTTGGAGGCTCCAGGGCTAGAGCACAAATCCCACATTACTCCTGGAGTATGATGCAGGGATAAGTCACCCTCTTCCTATAGTATCTGCCCTCTTCATGACCCAGACTCAGCAGATCTCACAAGTCTCCACATCTGCAGGACAGGTCAACTAGCACAACCCACATTTTGCATCCCAGCAAGCCTCACTCCCTTTGGGCTTGTCTCTCATGGTGAGAAAGCAAAGAGGCCAAGCACCCTGCAGCCTGGAGAGGGAACAGCATGTGTGAGCATACCAGCCTGCAGCAGAAGGCAGCTTTTCCCACTTACCCTTCTTCTCTATCCTGGTACTGCTGAAAACTCATCTCTCATTGTTTCTTCCTTCCAGGCCTAGCTCTGTCTTTCTTTTACATTCCAGGTGCTGCAAAAGTCACAAATATGTCAGATCTTGGGGAAATGGGAAGCAAATCCACTTCACTGCAGCCATGAGAGAGAGACAGGTTAGACCTGCAGATTTGCCTCTGCTTGGATTCCAGGCTTTCCATAATGTTATCTTTAATGCTGTGTCTCAAAGGTGCTGAAAAGTCAGTCCAGATCCTGGGACAGGTTTCTTTTGCTGGGCCATGTGAATGTCCATGTAAGCCCTTGGCTTTTAACAGCAGAAATCAGATCCTGGGATAGATGGGATAAACAGAGTCATTCTGCAGTCTTATTTAAGCCACAGGACTCCTTGCACAAATCCTTACAGTGAGATTAGGTTGCCTACAGAGTCAAAAACTGCCTTTCAAAATGGGAAGATAAGCTCTAACTCAAGGACTGAAAAAATGAGCTGGAAAGTCTGCAGCAGCACACCTGCAGCACTGGCACTTTTGGAAGAAGCCAGCATGAACACAAAGGTCACTTTGCCCTGGAACAAACATATCCAGGGCTTCACTTTCTGTAATCACCTCCTGATTGCAAACACAGACCAGGAGCATGCCCTCAGCTCATCACTGCCCATTTGGAAGACATTCTAGCCAGAGGGACCCCTCGGGTAGCTCCCAGGCAGCCAAGTGGCAGGGATGTGGCAGAGCACTGGCTAAAGCAGCAACGGCTGAGAACCAGTGAGAGCATTTGAGGTGGGAAGCCAGTAGATCAGCCTGAATTACCCCACCTTTTCCTGCCTCTTCAGCACACCTGATGTGCAGTGAAGCAGCTAAATGAGAGGAGACAGCTCGGAGCTGGAGCAGCTGAGAAACACATGCACACATGAGAGGCTGCCAGGTCGCTGCTGCCCGTGGGCAGTGACCACACCACGGAGCACCAGTGCCAAGCTGTTGCCTGATGCCAGGAGAGCCAGTGACTCTACCACCACCCTTGCAAGGGTAGCCACTAAGGGCCTTCTCCCAGGTCCAGCATCACCCTGAGAGATAACACAGCTTCAGGGTGGAAAGAAAACTCGTGATGCTCTCTATCCAAGCAAAGGCACTGGGTGATTTTCTTGCTTCTTAGCCCAGGGATTATCTCCTACTTTCTTTGCCCTAGGAGGACGTGTCATTATTCCTCTCTGGTCTGACCCTCCACCAGCTCCTTCTTGCATGAGTCCCTTGCTCTTATCTTTACAGTCCTTGGCTGCTAGTCTTTAACAGCTATAGTTTGAAACTGCAAGTCTTGCAAGGTTCAAAATTGTTTTAACTCCTTCTTCCCAACAGAAAGCTTTCCTGAAGTTGTTTGCATGACAGTGCTAATGGTACCCAAACTCCCCTGGATGGCACCCACCCTTTTATATCCTCTGTAGCTTGGCTCACCCAGCATCTCAGGATGAGTACAAAAAAGCATCTTGTCCACTCCCCCTGTCCTTCTCATTTAGTTTCATCTTCAGACCTACAGTCCTTCTTTCCTCCATCTTCCCCATTCTCCCACCTTGTCTACACTCTAGCTCCTTGCCAGAGGCCAGCTCATTCCCCACTGCCAGCAGCTCTTCCCCCACTGGGAGCAGGGCCAAACTGTGGCAGGTCCAGAGTGGCAGAGGGGTTCCACTAACTCCATGAGGATGGCAGCAGGCAGACCCACCATCCATAAAGAGAAAGGCTTCTGCATTTTCTCCCAGCTCCCTGACAAGCCCTAGTGTTGGCTCCCCTCAGACTCAGGTGCTGTGGAGTCAGGCAGCAGTGGTGACACAGGGTCTGAGGTCTTACTCTCAATCTAATGAAATCCATGTTTTGTTTCTGTAACATAATACTTCAAGGAGCTCATAAGCTGGGATGGGTTACATTCCTTAGGCAGATAGTTTACTCCAGTTGGGGAGAGGGAATAAAATGCCATTTTGCAGCAACTATTCTGATTCAACAAGTCACTGGGAAAATATTTTCTGATTTGTTTAGTGGTTTCCCAAACATCCTGAAGTGGTGTTGTTTAAAGTCAAATTTCTGTTTTGAAAGAGAGACATCCAAAAATGCAAACAAAATACTGTTTTAAACCTCATATATCCTCTTTTCTCCAGTCCTATTTTGTAATTTGGTTACCAAACACAAACACACACAAAAAACCAATAAACCAAAATAACACAAATTTAACAAAAAAACCCCCAAACCAACCAACAATCATATTTTCAGAGCCTTATTCTGTGAGAGGTAAGGTAGTAACAGGAGTGAAATGATTCTGTGCAACTCCCATCCTCATCTTAATGCAATTCTTTCTAAAAGCACCCATGACAGAGTAAATATCTGAATGCTCACAGCACCTCAAACTGAGAATGAGATTAGCAGCTGATCTGTGTCTTCTGGTAGCAGGGCAAAGGCAACTTCAACAGCAAATAAAGAAGATTCTTTTTGCTGGCTTTGTTACCAGCTCTTCTGCAAACACACTAGCAAGATCTAATAGCAGGAAATTTTAACAATCATGTGTTCTTTAAAATAATAATTTTCTTACCATTTATTACACATCATTTCACAATCCTCTTAGTCCTGCCACATGGAGAGTGTACACTGCTGACCCCACTGCTCCTTTCTATTGGGTTGACATGTTGTTTGGCTCTGCTTCCCATCCTCCTCCTTGTTTGGGGGGAGACAAGTCCTCCCATGAAGATGTGTGCCTCAGATGCCTTTCATTGTCTGGGTATGGACTTCTTTGCCTGCCCCCCTGGAGGTCTGAGGTAACATCTAGCCCACAGTCCCCAGGAGAAAAAGGTGCCCCAGTGAGTACACGTTAACCTAACATTTTATATCATTTAACACATTAAAACACTGTCAGTATCCTTTTTTAAACTCTCCTTAAAGCACCTGGTACACTGCATTGATTTTACCCACACAAGCCTACCCTCCTGGGTAGCAGAGACTTAGTTACAGCAGGACAATTGCTGTGGGGATGTGATTTGAATTCTTTTGCTGCCAATCATCACAGGCAAAACAACAGGAATAGCATTTGCGTCTCAACACTGGGGCCGTTGCAGCACGATGCATAATTCAGTTGGTTAGGTGTGTGATATTTCTCTCCTGACACTGCTAATTCTCACCAGCAAGAGTCACCCTCTCGCCCTGCATTTGCTTTTAGCTGCTGCTTCCATCACACAGTCCACCAGGATGCAAAGAACATACTAAAGAGCTGGCAGTTAAATCAGATCCCAGTGAAACAGGCGTGCCATGCAGTTCCCTCCTACCCCAAACGTGTTTCATAACAGGGAACAGTATTTGTTAGGATTTTTAGATCTACCTCTCCCCATTAGGTTCCTTTGAAGCTGCTCAGGTTTTTTTTTAAGGAAGCTTTCAGATCCCAGCACACTGACAGGAGTTCAGCCTGTTCACTGGTCCCCTTTTTTAAAAGCACTTGCCTGTTTCACAAGGAAGGATGGACCTAGGAGCCCACTCTGGTGCAAACTCACCTGGAAGGAGAATTTATCTGTCTCCTCTGTTGTGTTTGCCTAGCTCCAGAGAGAGGCTATCAAAAGCAGTTTCTTTGCTGCAGAAAAGAGAGAGGAGGAAAGGAGGAGGAGGAGGGAAATCAATACAGGTCTAATTTGTCAAAACATTAGGCCAACTGATGCCTTCTGAAGCACTTGGGAATGCAGGCAGGCTTGAAAGGCATCATTTTGCAGAACTTGATGATTTCAAATTGGATAAGACACAACTGTGAAATGTGGCAAACAAGGGAAACTAGCAAACAAACAACAAAAAAAACCCTCCACTAAACCCATCAAAACACCCACTTGTTACCAGGCACATGCACAATCTTTCCTGACTGGGTGACATTCCTTCTCTGTCACTTTGCTGGAGCCCAGAGCACCCAAGAAGCCTTAGAGATGTTTTCCTGACAAGCTTCAGGGACTAAACCACAAAATACAAAGATGATCAGTGTAGAACTTCCCCATTGCTTTTACAATGGAGTGCAACCAAGAAAACCTGCCTTGCCATCTGCTCCCCACCAGTCAAGGCTCAGGGGCTTTAAAATATATTTCTCCTATATCATGCCAGATATATCATGCCATGCCTGAAGGTGATGTGGGTAGGCTAGGTGATGTGTCCATGGCCACTGCTCAATCCCTCAGTTATCACTAGTTCCTGATGCTTCACCTTCACCCCAGAGTCCAGGGCTGCTACAACACACTTCATGCAAGACCAAGCACCTGTCTTGATGCTCTAGATTTATCCCCAAGTCCTGTGAAGTACAAGCTGTCCTCTCCCTCCTGTGCAGTTCAGCTCTGCCCCTCTAATTGAGGGGAGCTGGCACATGCTCTGTTGCCCTCAGTCACTACATAGCATACTGTGGCTGACATGAGCAATAAGGGACTGGCCTGAAAGCTAGTGCATTATAAATGATTTATTGGTCTAATAAAGAGCCTCAAATTATCCTCCACCTCCTTCTTTTCCCCCTTCACCCTAAGGACCAATACAGCTACTGTACAAACATTTTCTACCTCACATAATATAATGTCACGGAGAAGAAAAACAAGTATACAGCCCCACAGAGAGCCACCAGGCTGGCAGCCTCCCCCCCCCAGCCCCACCAGCAGGCTGGTAGGCAGCAGCCTCTGATGCTGCAGCACAGCCATCAGTGCCAGGCAGCTGGGGCAGAAACAGATCACCCCAAGCTTGCTTACAGGAACCATTTGGCTGCTCCTCTTTTCCCATCTGTAGTGCCTCTTGCCTTCAGCATTCCAGATAAAACATGACTGACCTGCCCTCTCCCCACAGCCTCACCCTTCTCTTCAGGTTGCTGGCAGCCAGGAGTATCCTCTCCTACCCAGCTGTGCATCCCCCACCTCTCACCCCACACAGGGCCAGGGCTCTCACAGTTGAAGGCTTGTAGCCCCAGACCTGACAAGAACTAGCTGTGCTTGAAAGGTGGACAGACTGGAGATTGAAAGACCTAAAATAATTTGGGAATGGAGGATTCTTCCCACAGTGTGGGAGCCCTGGTAGCTCATCCAGCCTCCTACTCATCTCTAATCTATACACTACTCCATCACCATCCTTTTCACAGTAGTCGATACAATCTTTGGTTGATAAAGTCTGGGAGCTTGTTATCTTCTATTACAGATGTAGCTTTTTTTGTTCAGCTCCTCAGGGACCTTCTCCCCTCACCATTTAGCCTAACCTCCTGCATGCCTTTGTGCCAATTACTCCAGACAGAGCCCTTTCTCCAGACATGTAGCTCTACAAGCCACATTATGTGCTGAGAGAGCACAAGGTTTTTTTCCTGCCCCAGGGAAGAAGCCTGCCCCGTGCTCCAAGCCACAAGTCCTGCCTTTCCTTCCAGCTCGCCTGAACAAGTCACAACTTCTCACCATACACAAAGCAGAAGTCATAAATTAACCTACTTTAAATGGCTTGCAGGCCTTAGCAAGTATCTGTTGCTGAAGGGCTTGTGGAGCTTCAGAAAGTGGCACTGTAAACCAGCAGAATATAATCACTGTCCTCATCATCTGCTATTATTCTGAAGATCGTGAGGTCAGGTGAGGTGAACTGAAGACAACAAAATGGTCTTAAATATTCAACATCAAATTATTTGAAGTGTGGCAAAGGAAATTAAAAAAAAATAAAGAAAAAAGATAAAGAAAAGCTGCAGCTAAGTTGACCTTCCAGGCATTTTAGCTTCAGCATGTGACAGGAGCCCCATGACTGCGAGGCTGCCCACTCCTCTCTGCATTCAGCAAGCATTACAGAAGCTGTCTCTGGCAAGGCAGTCATCTCAGGGCTCCCCACAACTCTCAGGATCCTCACCAGGGCTGACAGCTTCCCAGTCTCAAACCTGCACCTGAACCCATGAGGACTCCTCAAGTCATATTACACCAGTGGGACTCAAAAATGTTCATCAGAGGGAAAAAAAAATAAAATAAAATGAAGACTGGAGGCCAGTGCAGAGACTCAGGAACTGAAGGCCTGAATTGCCTGACTAGGTTAAATAAAAGAAGAAAAATTCTGGGAATGATGTTACAAAAGGTGTATTTTGAGTACTTGCATTCCTCACAAGGCTGACCTAATTATAAACAGAGGAACTTTAGCCCCTAGGGAAAGCTAAATAAATCTGTTAGGAAACAGGGACTATAGGGAAAGGAGTGAGCTGAGGTCTCTGCTGCACACACTCTTGTATGCAACCACACTGGACTACCCCAACAGCTGATAGTCTTCTCTTAGCTTTATCCCAAAGGTACACAGCTCCTACACCTCAGCCTCTGGCAGAGCAGAGCCCAGTAAATGGAGCTGCCCTTTGGGAGAAAACACAGTCAAAGAGGAGACTTAAAACCTTCATCTTGTTGTCTCTAATAGACCCAGCCTTTCTTGTCTTGATGACCACACTTGGTGCAAGGTTGTGCACGTAGGGAATGTCATTTCCAGGCATCTTTTTAACAGCAGATCTCTATAGGGAGGTTTTTCTGTATCTTCATGTTTTCTCCATGTGAATGGGAAGATGGCAGAGATACATTTCACAAATCACACTAGAGTTTCTGATGGGTATATCTCAGATATCCCCAGCCTGGGAACAAGTGAGGACCACAAAAGAGACCAGGGCTGACCAGCTGGGGGTTAGAGCACTCCCCCAGGCAAGTGCACACTAGTAATGGGTGTCAGGTGAGTCTCAGCAGGGACATCCCAGCTCACACTTCTCCCTGCCTTCCCAGCCTCAACCTGGTGCCACCCCACCCCACTCCAGAGCCTTGGCCCTGCCATGTGGTTGCTCAAGCCCACACACATATCTCCTTTGCCAGTTATTTAAATGAGTTTCACACCTCACCCTGATTTCAGACTTAGAGGGTCCCACTTAATTGTTCACAATGAAATACAGTCCACCCCAGCAAGGGGTGAGACCTCAATATGGTGGTTTTGGGTGGTGGTGAAAGGAGATGCAGTTTAGCTTTCTAGTTCTCTCCTACCCACCTGGTTTTTTTCCAGAGTGGAAAGATGCTTACATCCACACAGTTTCCAAAAACTTCTCCCCTGGATATTTGAGAGAAGAGGGAAGCTACACCTACTCTGCTCCCACATATCTCTTTCACCAGAGAGATACCAACTCCTACTTCCATCAGCTCATGTCGTATTTTCAGACACACTGGTGCTTTCTGCCTTGTTGTCCCTCACACTGAAGAAGGCTTCCCATAAATATCTGAAAAATTGCCTCCTCTTTCTCCTCTAAATCTTCCTCTGCCTGGAGTTCTCTCTTATCAATCCCATATACTATGTAGGCAATCTGTGGCAGGAAACATCTTCTAAAGGTTTGGATTTTATAGTACCTGGAAGAAATAATCCAGTTTCATGTTCTGATTCCTGCCTACACCTGTCTGCTCCCTTCCATGGTGTGCTGCTGCTCCATGCTGCCTGGATGGAAGGCAGCTGAACTCACCTAAAGCTGTAACAGTAGATTTCAGTAGCCAAAGGGCAAAATTTTAAGATGCTAATTTCTCTTAATCTACTCCTTTCTCTCAAGGAAAGAAACTCCTATGGCACTCAGACTCCAGAGCTTCATTTCTTACTACTTCATGGGACATCCATCCACTCATGGCCCCTGGGAAGCCAGCGTGGTGAGCCCAGCACCCAAAGGCAGGCCAGCCTCAGCTGCTGGCAGGTTTTCTGACAACTCCAGTCTTAGTGCTCCTGCTTCTTTACATAACCTGGGTGATATGAAACTTGCAATGGCTGGTTTGGGATTACTAGAGAACTGGTGCAAGTGCTGGTGGTGTTTTATTATTACTGTAATTTATCATTATTTGCATTACAATAGTGCCCTGGGGCCTCTGTTAGGATTAGGACACAGTTGTCCTGGGTGTGGAGAATACTTAGCTGGAGACTCACAGCTGGGGACAAGGTGTGTACTTAAATTCCCTTGAAAAGCACTGCTGTGAATACAAAAACCCCCTCTAGCCCAGTGGGTTTTAGTCTTTCCTACAGCCTTAAGCTGAATATGGCACCTCCTGAGATCTACCAGCCTTAGGAAAGGCTTAGAGGCCATGCAGGAATGTTTTTATTTCTGATTAATACAAGATTTTGGCCATTCCCTCACCACTCACAAAATTAAAAGGCAGTCCAGACACCAAGGAGACACCTCAGAAAGTCTTCCAGGACCCCCACACCCAATGTGTTTGGGTTGCCCCATCACTGCAGAAGGAAGGTGGTGAGCATGGCTGGTGAGGAACAGCTCTTCTCTTGCAGGTCTGCTCATGAGCTCTTGGCCAAACTGCTCACCTCTCAGCATGTCTATGGTGCACAGCATGGAGAGGGTGTTTTCTGCCTTGGCTGCTGCCCATCTCCTGGGCCTCCGAGAGGGTTGGATGGACAAAACTGAAGCCAGAAGAGCTCTGCAGTTGTTCTCAGTTCCACAAAGACCTTAAAGACCCAGGAGTTCCCAGGGCATAATGTGACAGACACCTAACGGCACAAAACAGTGCCAGGCAACAGCTTAAGAAATGCAGTAACAATTGCCCTATTGCATTATGATCACTTTTTTTGCTGTTTATTCAGCCCCATTAGCATTTGTCAGAACAAAGGCAAACCAGTCACTCTCCCAAGGAATTCAATCTCTTACAGTTGTCAAGGCATAAAAATTCAAGGTGTGGGATGTGGGGATATGAGCTGAAACCACAACTGAGGGCATGAGGAGATGTGGTATGATGTGAATGTCAGTATACACATTAAATCTGACTAGGACATTAGGCTGACCACTGCTCTGCTTCAGACATTGACAAGAGCATTTCTAGTGACCAGGTCTCATTTTGGTCATTATTCCTCCAGCTGTACACCCTTACAGACTTTGTTTAGCCAGCACTTCTCACAGGACAGGATCTCAGCAGGGTACAGAGCAGAAGAAAGAAGCCAGTAGTTCCTGTGGGACAACTGCAGCAACAAGCAATTCAACACCCATCTTTCATCCAAACACCAATCCTGGCCAACCCTGGTGAGCTGTTACAAAATCTGCCAGATTATGCCTATGGGAGATAAGGGGATGATCCTGGGAAACACTTTCCAGACTACTTCAAGGTTTCAGTCAGACCAATATTTGCAATGTGAACATCTTGCAGGCTGAGGCAGGCAGGATCTAGCTAGTGGAGTTGGGCATCTTGCCTCCCTCTGCACCAAAGCTGTCCCCTGGCTCTGAGATCAAGCAACTTCTTCCATGATCAGTTGCCATGGGCTTTTTGCTCTTCCATCTGTAGGTCTCCTCCCTACCTTTAGGACCAGCAAGTGAGCACAGCTCCCCTTGCACAAGAGAAGGTTCACCCAGATACTCCAAGCTACACTCCCAGACACAGATCTGAAGTGACTGTATGTCCCTGGACAAAAGAACATTTAAAATGCTTTGTGTTGAAGGGTAGTCAAGTAAAAAGCTTCCCCACTAGGCTCACTCCACAGTAAAATTGTTATCAGTGAGAATTCCTACATAGTATTGGTGGAAGAGGGCAACTGGCTGGTATATGAGGAGAAAAGGTTTCCACTGCTCAATCTG
>JAOEGS010003423.1:45923-58027 GCA_025447755.1 Corythornis vintsioides
AGAATTCCTACATAGTATTGGTGGAAGAGGGCAACTGGCTGGTATATGAGGAGAAAAGGTTTCCACTGCTCAATCTGCTAGCAAGCCTCAGTGGGGACAGTGCCTCCAGTATTCAACAAGCCTGGCTCAGCATGAAGTGAATCTTGCTGTATTTAAAGAGGTGGTCTCAAGGGTTCCCTTTTAATCTCATCTCTGTTTGCAGTTCCCCCTTCTGAGCCTATGAGCAACACTTCTTTCCCCTTCAAGTGTTACTCTGCTCCATTCAATTTTCCCTTCATCCCTCCCTGCCCCCTCCTTCCTTCTGCTATCCCCAGCCCCATGTTTCTCTAATGGAGCTTGAAATTATAATACAGTGATGCAGCTTCCTTTCATGTCTGCCAAGAATCAGTGGTGCAAACCTGCAAATAGGGCTTGCTGGTTTTCTCAGCTTGTTCTTAGCTTGCACAGTGAGGCTGGGGACCTGCCTCCCACAGGTGTCAAGGAGAGTCCCCAGGACCTTCTGGGCTTGGCTGTGGCCTGCCATGCAGTTGTGTGACACAATACAGCAGGTCCAGAGCATGTTATTCCTTGATGGGCATGTGTCTGGATGTTCTAGGGGTGTTTGAGCTGAAGGGCTTGAGAGGTGCCAGGGAGTGCACCAGCTGGAGTCCCAGTGCTCTCTCCCCTTCCTAAAGCCTAACTATCTGGGTCTGGGCTGGGGCTCACCCAAAGCTTCTCTCTCCTGAAAAGCAATCAGGACCCTCAGACTGACTTGTAGCTCAAAGACAGGCCTCCTGAAAACATCTGTAGCTTACACACTGCTTACAGCCTGCATTTCCTTCTTTGTGGTACAATGGCAGAGCTGCAAAGTGATAAATAAATTGCCTTCTTGTCCCCCTGATGCCTGTGGCTGCCCTCTGACACCTCTCACTCTCTGCTCTGCTGTGGTCATCATGGGCTTGCAGCCTCATGCTGCTTCTTCTCACTTCTACTCCCTGCTTCATGGACCTCACACTCTTACCTGCAGGGTGCCTCAATTCCCAGTTGCTTTCCCTCTCCCACCAGCATAACAATGTATGGAATAAATACCTGCCAAACACCCTCTCTGCCACCAGCCCAGTCTTCCTCTTCTCTCTTCTTCTTCTCTCTTCTTCCCAAATGGAGAATTTCTGTTTCTTGTACCACCAATCCCAATCTTTGCTCTCTTCACCAGCCTCCAGGTGTTCCAGCTTTGGAAGTCACAGTGTGGACACTAGCCTGGAAAAAAGAGCATGCATTCCAGCTCATCTGTAATTCCTGGTTGTCTTCATCTTTTCTAGATAAGCATGTTGTCTTGGCTTCATTTTGTCACCCTTTTTCCCACCTGCTCTGCTTGGCACTTTCTCTTGTCTTTTGCTCAGTACCCATATTTTCTTACTGCAATTTTGTTCATAACCCATGGTCTAAAAACCCACATCACCTCCTTCAGATTTCTCTTAACGAGACCTATTTCTCTCTTGGATCTTTATCCACTTCATGATTGCTTCTCTCCCCCTCCTTAAGGATGCCCAGGAGTCCTGGCAGGGAGAGAACTGCATCCCACCCCTTCCTCCTGAAGCATGGAGGCATTGTGCTGGCCTCTGTGCTCAGTACTGGACAGTCTTGGGGCCTGGTGATGGACAGTGTGACATTCAGGTGTGCCCCCCTGTAGCCCAAAACCCCTGCCTCACCCCAGGATGAATGTCAACAATCAGTGATAGCAACTTCTGCCAAATTCCCTTTCACTTACAATGACAGTGCTGTCTGTCAGGAGGCAGCCTTTTCCTCCATGCAGTGAGCAGGAACAAAGAGGCATTATGGAGATAGGTTTGCCCATGAGGTGACCATTACCTTGAGGACTTCTAGAACCAAACAGCATGAATTTTTATGGCTTGAGCCTGAAAGCTGGGCTGCCTTCTAGAGAACAGGCACATGTCCCCTGTGGGTCAGCTGCAGGCAAGGAACAATCAGCTGCTGAGCTGTGAGTTGGGAGTGCACCTGCAGCCCTAGGGATGTATGGAGAGAATGTTTATGTGCTGAGTAGGAAATGTAGTTCAGCAGGCTGTCAGTGAGGCTGGGACCACACAGGCAATCAGCAGAGTGTCTGTGGACAATCCACCCACAGCAGAGACCACTGTGGTGTGTGAATGTGAACGTGTGCATGTGCTCAGAGCAGCCTGGATGTGTCTTTTGGCCTTTCAAGTTAATTGATTTAGGAAGTAGTTAGGCTTTTCCTCCATTAGCAAGGCAACTGTTCCTCCCTAGAGCTTACCCAGGGACACTTTCCAGTAACTGTTCAGAAAACAATAAATGATGCATGAGTTAAAGATACTATGTCAATAAGGAGAGGTTGTATAATAAACAGGAATTATATGAAGAAAAAACAGAACCCCTAATTCCATTCATAGAATTTAAATCCTCTGGATAAAAAGGCAGAAAGCTGGACCCTTCAAGAGTTGGCCATTTTTAAGCAGCAGCAGAAGTCCACCTCATCTATCTTTTCTTAAAAATCCCAAATCCAAGGCTTTGCTGTTGGCAGCATACAGGAAAGTGAGCAGCATCACTCTGGATAAATTCAGAGGTCTGCAGCATCCCTTACCATCTCCTGCATGCCAGAAGCCACTGGAGCCCTCTCAGATGGGTACACCTGTCAGAAAAGACAGAGGGAATGTGTGCTCTCACCCAGGGAGAAGCCACCATTGTGAGAGGACCAGCATACTCCAAGCCAGGCTCTCTGAACACCAGACCATTGTTGGTCCTTTTATGTGTCCTGAAGAGGTGAATTTGCTATGTGGACTTAGGATCTCCTATAGCAGCTACATCAGAAGTTTGTACTGTAGGTGAAACCAGCCCCAAATCCACACACAACTATAGAATATGCCCCTAGGACATAACAGAACCCTGGAATGAAAATCCCAGCAGAAATGTCTATAGTAACACCCTCTGTGCCACTCTGGCTCCCTACAGAAGGAATCCCCCTGCCACTGATTTCTTACTCCACTTTGCAGCTGCTAAAAAAACCAGCCCTGCTCCTGCACACCT
Source organism: Corythornis vintsioides (assembly GCA_025447755.1). Lineage (NCBI taxonomy): Eukaryota > Metazoa > Chordata > Aves > Coraciiformes > Alcedinidae > Corythornis > Corythornis vintsioides. The sequence continues at coordinate 48,963 of JAOEGS010003423.1, forward strand.
GAGGACATCTGCCAGAGCAATGTAAAGAAGGAATTAATTATGGAAACAATAATTCTCATCACCATATGGCAGTCAGACCTGCTCAGGAAGGGAGAACACCACTATTTTTCTCACCTTTCTTTCACCCCAGGAGAAGCTTCATTTCTGGATAGCTCCTGACAGGGTGATAATAAGTGTAGAGCCTGTCACTGTGCATAGCCCTTCCTCTTCACTCTGCAACATTAGGCTGGTGTTTTCTCACCCACTGGGTGCTAATAATTCTCAACACCTCGTTCAGGATGAGAGCAACACCACAAGCAGGCTGGGGGCTCGTTCCCTCTTGTGGTCCCTGCCTAGAAGACCTCATATTGCTCTTCCTCTCTCCACCACTGTCCTCTCCCTGGATGACTTAAAACTCAGCTCCTCAGCCAGCCTGCAAGAAATCTTCCCTGTGGCCAGGGATGCTGTCCCAGCTCTGTGGTGATGGACTAGCCCCTGACAACACAGCTGGTCTCTGCATGAAAAAATCCATCTCAGGGAGTGGGAGAGAGATTTCTGGCTGCTTGAATTGTACAATGCCACAGTCTCCACAAAACCATCCTAAATTTTGGAGGAGCAGGAAGGTTATTATTCTATTAAACCACCTTCTGCCACACACTGGTTTTGCTAACTTGCTTTCCTGTGCTCTAGCTAGTCCAAGATCTCCCTTTTAATTCCTCCCACATTTCTCATAACTTACAGCTCAGGGGCTTTCTGAACGACATATTTTTCTTGTGTTTAATAGCCCTGGGAGTCTTTTTCCATGAGTTTGTCCAAATGCTTCTTGAACCCTGTAAACATAAACACACAGCATACAGTGGCAAGGAGTTCCCCAGGTTAATGATGCATTGTGTTAGGAATTGCTCCCTGCTGTTTTGAACATCCAGCATGCCAGCCTCTGTTGGTGCCCCTCTATTCTTGTAGGACAACAGCTAGGGAATGACTGTTCCTTGCTTACCCTCTCTGTGCCAATTCTGATTTTGTAGCCCTCTGTCAAAAAATATCCAGCAAATTCTCAGCTGCAGAATTCAGCCCTTTTCAGGAAGCATGGCTTGATTCATGCCAACTGGGGTCCTGGCCCTCCATCCTTACTGAAAATGCAGGATGACCTTTAAAGACTAGATAAGCTTTGTGAAAACACTTTGTGTAGTGAAGGTCAGTGTGAATCTCAGGCATTTTCTGCTCCTGCAACACATACACTGCTACAGTTTTCAACTAAAAAAATTCTTTTTGAGACAAAGTGGTGATGAATCCACTGACCAGCAGCTTGTTACAGATAAATTTGTTCCATGGCATTCAAGAGATGACTTGAATGAGATGAGCAGAGTAGTTCAGGCTTAATACAGCTTTACATCATTAACAGTTAATGTTGGGCCAGAACAGTGGAGTAAGCTGTAATTATTGCTAGTCAGATAGTCTGCAATGGCCAAGGAAAAAATAATCACTAAAGGCAAGAGGAGATTAAAGTGAGGTGACAATGTCTGAGTGCTCGTTTTTCTAAAAATTGTGGATTTACTTGGCAGTGCTCAGAGCCCATTTATTCACTAATACTCACAAGAGAGAGGATAATCCTTTTCCTTCACCAACCTGTTTACAGCAAGCTATCTCCCTTCCATAACCTCCATTTGAGTGACTGGGGGCTCACAAAGCAGCAGACACACATCAGGGACTAGCTTTCTGCTTCACAGGTAGCACCAGGATGTGGAAGTTCATTACTCACCAGGGCATGAAGCCCCAGTCTTCTGCAACCCAAAGGAAACAGGGAACAAGCCACAGCAAAAACAGAGCAAAAGCAAGGAGGAAGAGGTGTTGTAGCTCCCTCCTAGCACCCCAAGCTTGTTGGACATGCTGCCAAAAGCTCCTTGTCAGGGAGACCCTCACCAAGCCACTGCAGGGGGCATCTGTGAGAAGTGGTGCCCTGTGTGCTTCCCCCATGGCATTGCTCCTTACACAAAACTGCACACACCTGAGGTCATTTGTCTCAGAGGCATCCCAGTAGGAGTAGGAGATGCTTCATTTTATGGATGCTGCAGCTTGCCTTTGCTCTCTGGAGTGAAACCAGGACAGCCAGATTCTGCCCTCTCATGTCCTAACACCAAAAGCAGAGAAAATCAAGCTCCTGAGGCTGCTGGCTTTTGTGAGACAAACCCCTGCCACTGATGGCTTTGCCATGCAGGTGTTTACATTGCTGGAGAACCACTTACCCTGGGTAGCAGGCTGGAGTCAATCTGCAGAGCCAAAAACAGATGGAGGGTCCCCAACCCATAGGTTCAACCTGACACATTTTTTGATTAAAGCAGTCTCTGAGCACATCAGGGTTTTGTGCTAATGTTGACTGCCACACACTTGAATAACAACCCCCCCCCCTCCTTTTTTTTGCAACAGTCCTTATTTAGGAAAGAAAAAGGAAATCTAAAAAGCTGAAAGCCTGCTGCTTGTTAGCACCTGTGCTCCTCACCCACCTCAACAAACCACCAGTGTCCAGCCTCCATGGTGACAGGCTTTATTGGCCATGCACTTTTTTGTGTGTGAAAAAGATTCCAAAAGGGGAACAGCCCTTCTGTTGCATTTGCAAGGACAGCTTAGACAGCAAACTACACAAACATGGGACAGTCTGAGAGACAGCAATGACAACCTGCAGCGTGGCTGACAGCAGGGAATACAGCCAGAGCATCCAGAGTGCAGCTGGGATTTTTATCCCTCCAAGCTGGTGAGCCCAGGGGTGTATTGAAACCAATCAAGCTGTTTACATCAGAGAGCAGGAACAAAAATCCTGCTTGTAAGCATGGCCAGGGAGGGAGATGAAACATGGACTATCTCCACCTGGCTCTATTCACCATGAGGGATTAGCAGTCCTCAGTCCCCTGCAAAAGGCTGAGATCCCTGCTTATGAACTACAGGCTGCTCACAATTCCTGATGCTAGCCAGTGTTTCCAAAAGGTGGTCTCCTGTTCAGGGCAGTTCATCTGCAAGGGATGCATTTATGTTTTGAAAGCTACCCAAGCAGTTCTCTATCCTGTCTCAGAAGCTTAAAAAACTCAGATCTTTGGTGTATGTCAAAGGCAGCCCTAGGAAGACAGAACCCACTTCTGAAAATGTGGGCTGGGATGCCAAAAAAAATGGAGGCTCCTGACAGGGATGCAAGGAGACATACACTCTTCTAGGTAGGTGGATATTTGGGCTGGATTGGCATTGTCTAATTGGCATCAGTAATAGAAGCTCTTACTTAGTACCTGCAGTCAAAACATCTGCTTCACCTCTTGGCCTCAGGATCTTGAGCCCACATTCAAATGCAGCTCTCAAAGTCAACTTAGACCTAAGCACCTCTGCAATGAGTAGATAGAACTAAGATTTTTGAGTGTGCAAGGCATAAACTGCAATAATTTCTATTTCAAAAGCACAAACCTTTCAGAAAAATCTTATGAACCAGGACATTTGTATGTTCCTTTGCTTCTCTGACAGTTTTTTGCTCTCCAGCTTTATCCATTAGTAACACACCATTAGGCTACAAAGTTCACACACAAGGGATGTCCTTTACCTGTAAAGAGCTATACTGAGGCCCCTTTACCTCTTCACCAATGTAAAGTAGTAAAAATAAAGCACTGCTATTACCTCTTATAGCTTTTATCCCTAATAAGAACCTGAATAGACACTAATTCTGGTATTGGTGTGCCTTTTTTTCAGTTTCATTTTGTAAAATGGTTCTCAGACTTGCCTCTTCTAACCCAGCTGCCTCTGTTGGTTCCCCTGTGCTATGGAGGCCCAGCCCTCCTAAAACATCAACTACCTAAACCTATTTTTCTCATGAGTCTCTCTTTCCTTCCCTTTCCAGGGACTTGAACCTACCAGGGACACAGGTGGAGCAAGCACTGAAATTCTGGGAAGCTCAGAAGGGCCCTCAGAGAACCAGGAACACCTAGGCTCCAGTCTCCAACTCATCTCTGTCACCTTTGGGCTGAACGCTTGGATCCCCCATCAGATGCCAAGGCAGTGATTGAAAGCTGCTTGCTGTTATTGCTGTTATTGTTTCACATTCCTCTCTTTGATGGCACATTAGATCTCGTGCTGAACAAATGCCTTGGTGCATGCTGGAGCTGCCTTTCCCTCCCCACAGCCCCCTGCCAGCTCTGCCTTTCAGGGTGCCAGATGTCACTCGCTCTGCATCCTTCCTTTGAGATGCAGCAGCAAAGGAACAGAGGCAGAAAGACAGAGAAAGGCATTTGGATAGCTGGAGCAGCACCAAGGGAGAGAGGAACAGCAAGAGCAGAGAGCTCTTCAAAGAGGAACATCAAAGCATCAGAGCCGGGGAGAGAGCTGGGAATGACAGATCTGGTTTAAAGAGCCATCTCTCCCCCAACTCTTACTATGTAAATTACTCCTGCTCTCTGGCTGCTGGGGAGGTAATTGCTAATATTTTTTCAGAAGCAGTTCCTCTGTGCCAAGGCTTCTGCCCACCTACTGCAGCAGCGTTGGTGGCAGAGATGCTCCCCAGTGCCCAGGAGCCATGCTGTCCCTGGCATGCCAGGGCAGTGAGCTCCTCCTTGGTGTGGAGCAGCTGGGCTGCTAAGTGTGAGAGGCTGGCAACCTGCTCTTTCATTGGCCTGTTCTCCATCTGCCTTCCCCAGCTTCCAAGCCTTCTCACTGTGCTGTTACCTTCAGTCCTCCCATCCCATCTGCTGACATTATTGCATCCTCTCCTTCCTCTTCTCCCCATCCCACTTCTCCTTCCGCATCCTGCTCCTCATCCTCCTCTTCTGGGGACTCTCCCACACCCTAGTCCCTTTCCACCTACCTAGCTGAGCACAAGTCTGCCAGGATTGTGCCTTATTCCACAGCCTGAAAAGCATAGGAATGGATGCTGGCCAAGGCTGGAGTCGCATTAAAATGCAGAGGCTGAGGAAACCTTCTGTGCTTCCTCTTGTCAGGTTGACAGCACTTGAATCAACCAGCTGAAATGGAGACAGAACACAATAGCCAGGCCAGGACCAAGGAGGTGAGCATTGCCTTTTGGAGTTTCTCATTCAGCCTGATTCCCAAAGACAGAACTTTCTTTTGGAGGAGAGCTGAGCATTTTGTTGATATTACTGCTTTGAAGTGAGATAAGCCAAAGCAGTTCACAAGAGACCTCCCACTCCCTCTCTAGAAGACCTGATTCCAAGTCCAACCACAGATGCCCTCAATGAGTCCTTCCTTTCTCTTCACCCATCCATTTTCCCCCTGACAGCTTCAGTGCCTTTTCTGAAAGCCACAAACCTTCTCCCTTCCTCCCAAGGGCTTGCATCTATGATCCCTTTTCCCCCTGCCCCACCTCAAGCACCTCCAGGCTCAGCATGAACTCTTCTTCCCATTCCTGCTCCTCCAGTTTCCCTTCACTATTTTTCATCCTGGAAAGAGCTAAGCAGAGCTACAAGATAGAGGAGGAAGGCAAATGAGTACATGGGGAGAATGTGAGGCAGGGGGTTATTACAGATAGTAGGAGGACACAAGTCTACTGTCTCTGGGAGTCTTCTCCACCCTTGATAAAAAGAAAAAAAAAAAAAAAGATAAAGGGTCACTTCAACCACCAAAGAAAGTAGTAAGTTTGGATGCACTGCCTTCCCAAGGGTTAAGATGTAACACATTTTCTTTGGAGGCTTCATCTAGCTCAGTGGAGGGAACAAGGTCCTGAAATTTGCCTCATGGGCTGAAAATGAGCATGAGAAATTGCAGCCCAAAGGGTCAATTTTCCAGAAATATCTAAGTACCCAGGAACAGGGGCTCAAAATGAAAGTGTCTCTCGAGCCATCTCTTTCCTTCACTGCTGTGGTGTGATAATAAGGTGCTTTTTATGTAAGTGACCTATTTTCCAGGGAAGCCAGTTCTCTGAGTGGGGAATTGGAAAATGACTAGTGCAGCAGTTTCCTACTTTAATATGTTTTCGTTTTCCATGAGCAACAAGCAGATACTGTACCCAGAGGATGGAGGCACTGTCTGCTCTCATCAGGGATGCTCCCTGGTGCCCAGCCCAAACAGGAGCAGGCACACCCACGCCCTGTGATGTGCAAACCCCTGCCAGGCAGAGCTTGTACCTGCTGATAGAAAAGTCTTTCCTCCTTTACCCAGCTCATCCCAGCTGTTTTTCTGTAAAAGCCACTAATATGAGGCTGGGGGAAGAAAGAGAGGAGCCAGAAAGTTAAATGGAGGCAGAGTGGTGAACTGCTTGTGGGCTTGGGAAAGAGGGGTGAGTGCTGGTGCTGAGCCCTGACTGTGCACCATCAGCAGAGCAATGTGGCAAGGGAGGGTGGGCAGGCGTGCTGAATGTAAAATGGGGGGACAGGGGGCTGCAAAAGGGACTGAGGTATGGACACCCACCACCCTGTAGGAAGCTGATCACCCAAAAGACACTGCCTGTTGGGAGACAGGGAGGTGTGCTGTGAGTTTGCTACAAGCCCAGAGCATGGCTTTAGAGCATGGAGGAATTGCTTTCTCAGCTCCAGGGAAGTGATTCCTTAGGAATCATCTCAACTCCCTGCCCTCACCTCCCAGCAGACTTGTGCAATGTGGGCACACTGCACACCAGAAACCAGCCCTCTCATGCCCCATCTCCTAAGCAAAAACTGCAATAGTCAGAACATTGCCTGTGAAACCAGATGATGCTCACAGGGAAGATGAAGCCAAACTTAGCAGGCTTGAGAAACCCTGTCAGGGCTTGGGTCCATCCCATAACTACTGGCAAGAAGCACAAAGGGGAGGGATCAGCACAAAACCTCTGTGTTGAATACCTGAGGTTCACTTTTCAATGACTGTGGCAGGGTTGTGACTGCACTCCCACACTTCTCAATACCATGCCTCTGCTCCAGACAAGCACAGGAACCCCTCCACTTAGGAGAGGCTTTGCACAAGGAAAGAGGCCATGGCAGTCCCCCAGCACCAACCCCTATGGCTGTCAGAGAGGTGCAAAGCCACTCCAAGACTTGACCTTTCTTTGCCAGCTGCCCTGTGCAACCCCTGCAGGTCTGTGCCCACTGCTGGCAGGTTAGCAGGGGAGGAACAGCCAGGAATGAGAGTGCAATTAGGTTTCATCCAGCAGTGAAGAGGTGTCAGCATTGTAATTCAGTGTACACCAAGGAGAAGGGGGAGAAGTACATGTTTCTCTCCCAGAAGAGCTCCCTTCCTACTCAGGCACCAGGCATCTCAGCAGTTACACCCCCCTCATAAGCTAAGGGTTCTCCCTTTGCTAAAAACTCACATTTTTAAAAATTAAAAGCTGTGATTCTGATATGAGAGATGCATTCACCAGGGACAAGTTTGAGCTCACCAAGCTGCTGTGAATCAGTAGACCCCTTTGCCCCAAGGCATCAAGAGAGATTAAAAACCATTAGTACACTAGAAAGACAACAGCAGTTTAATCAAAACATCTTGGGAGCAGCTTATGAATACTGTTAGCAGGCAATATTTTCTAGTGTATTTGACTCTCATTAAGAGGAGCCTAACTTAAGCAGCTTCCTTTGGAGTTTTTGCTTTCTCAGACTTGAATTTGGTTTAATTGCTTGTGCACTGGCCCTGCTGGCCACTTGCCACCTTCTGTTCCTCCTGTGTCCATCCCTGCAGTTCAACATTCCTGATGTTTAGCCAGGATGCTGATTGCAGCCTCTTTTTGTTTACTGGTTGCCTTCCCCTGCTATTTGCAATTCTAAAGAAGCTGAATATTTATTCCCAACTTGTCATTTGGTATACTGAGGACTGAGCTCCCCACAACACACCCACCCAAGCAGACTTCTTGGGGTGAGGGGAGCCTTCCTCCACTCTGCTGTGGCCTCACAGGGGTATCACCAGGGCCAGGTGATCACACTATGTGATCACAGTATGTCAGGGGTTGGAAGGGACCCTGGAGATCTTCGAGTCCAACCCCCCTGCCAGAGCAAGACCATAGAATATAATCTAGCACAGGAACACAATCCTTAGTGCTGGACTAAGGGCTGCCTTTGCTCTCTGGCCAAATGCTGCTGACCTCTCCTCCTGACTGTACTGATGCTGCACCATGCACAGGCTGGGAAAAGCCATGCTGGGTGTTTCTGAGAGCACAGTCAGGTAGGAAGGTGGGCTGAGGTGATCAGGGATGGCTTCACAGGGGAACAAGGCTGGGAAATCCTTATCACTGGGCAGCTGCTTGGTGGAACCCACTCTTGTGCCATGTACCAGCTGATGAACATCTGCTCTGTGCCCTTCTCCCTCTCCCTGCATCTGACAGCCACAGAGAGGCATCCTTTTGTACAATTAGCACAGAGCATTTCTGAATCTGTGTTGTGGGGGGTTATTCTTACAAGGTGGAAGTGACCTTCCTCCAGTCCCTCTTGTGTCCACAAGAAAGTGCACAAGCTAAAACTTCAGAATGAAAAGATATATTTTTCTATAGGAAAACTAAAGAAACCTCCTCTTCCAGCACAAAAAAAAACCCCAAACAAACCAAAAAGCCAACCTTCCTCCTAACTCTCCCAAGAAAAGTAAACAGCATTCAGAGTAAAGCTGCTGAAAATGGAACAAAATACTCTTCTGTTATCCCTTTTCAGACAAAATTGCCATGATTTTCACACTGCTAGGCTAATGTACACCATCTAGAATTTGTCCAATCTTTTTTTTTAAATAACACAATCATGGAGAAGCTTCCATCAGTTCCCCAAGATGCTGGTTTACAGCCCTGATCTCACCACTGAGAAATTACCCTGTTATTCAGCCTACATGTTATGCTTTATTTCATTGCTCCAGTTAGTCCAGCTGCCAGATGCCCAACACACCATCAGGGGGCTGCTCAGTTACAGCACCTTGATGTGCCACTGTGTGGCTTTTGTGAAATATAGGGCTGAAATTTAATCTACATACCTGTAGTCTGAAGCTACCAAGAAGCTGAGGTCTGTCTCCATCAGGCAGCAGGCACAAAGGAATTTTAGTTCAGACTATCCTGAGTAGGAACACCACAAGAGTCAGAATAATAGAATGTTAGGGGTTGGAAGGGAGCTAGAAGATCATCTAGTCCAACCCCCCTGCCTGAGCAGGGGCACCTAGACCAA
>JAOEGS010003424.1:14531-63254 GCA_025447755.1 Corythornis vintsioides
ATATATATCTGATTCCAGTTAAATACAATGACCATGTAGTATGAGTGGTGTAAGTGAAAAATATCACGGGCCAGCTTTAGTACACGTTGGGTCAGCACAGCCAGTTACAGAATCCTCAGTTTCTGGGATTCCTGGAGAGCATCTTGATATGTGGTTGTTGGAAAGGAGTTACACATATCTTCAGTTGCATGATTAAGATCAACTTGTTATTATAAGGTAATGAAAAGGTGTCTGTGGTGCAAAGCACTGAGATAGATCTGTGGTTCTTGCTCTCCAAGGCTTGATTGCTTTACCAGTTGATGAAGACTTTGGTATTGTCTGACTCAGCTGCAAATGCACAGTCAAGTAAATATTTCTAAGTTTAAGTGCTCAGACACCTTGGTTCTGTCTCTTCGTGTTTTGGGTAGCAAACTCTGAAGATTGGTTCAGAGTGAAGTGTATGCAAAAAAAAGTGCTGTTGCAAAAGAAAACAAAGGTGAAGCACAGAATACATACAAGTGAAAACAAGATTGTTTTCATGTACATAAACCAGTATTTTTCAGTAAGTATTGAGAAACAAAAATGGTGAAATTAATGATAGTTATTAGAAGTTGAAGTCAGAAGTGAGTTATGTTTTTTAACACTCCACATGTGAAAATATGAAGAAGTGTTTTTGTTTGGTTTGAAATGACATCACAAAATCAACAAATTTGCAATGATTGCTAAAAAGTTTCTGTCATTATTTTTAATATCTTCTTTTTCCAATAAATGTTATAGCATCCAAATTATTAATGATAATTATCACCTATATGAGGTTCTTGTCAGAAGAGCTAGAAGATGGAGTAGTTACAAGACCATCTTTTTTCTATGAATTTTCATGCCAAAGGAATGACTAAAATATTGTGTAATACCAGAAAGCTTTAGTACCCAGGAAAATTTATGATATTATATTTCATTTCAGATTTTGGCAGGTTTTCAGGTTTTACCCCACATTCAACCTTGATGAAAATTAGTAACAATTCTATTTTAGCTTTTTTATTCAGAGGGTAAGTTCTTCATTTCACTTCTATCTTGTGAAAGAAAACAAGCTGTACACCAACATAGTTTTCTAACTTGCCTGGGGGCAGCAGAGTTTATTTCAAGCAATTAAAATAACAATTACTGTTAGAGATGCTAATAGGAACACCCTTTTGCTGGTTACTTCTACAACCCAGATGATATGATTAAAACAGTTCAGCTTCCAATTATTGTACTGTACTGATTGCTCCTTCTTCACAAAGGCTCTTGCAATAATATGACACAAAACTCACTCCATGTGCATGGTGGTTTTCACAGTTTGCTTCTCTAAAACCAGAATCTATCACATTCACTGCTGGAAGCTGTATTATACGATGTGGTATAAGATAAAGATCACTGATTTTTTGTTATTATAGTTGTTATATATAAGTCATTACATATGTTTTCAGATTATATGCAAAACTGGATGTTGACCTGGCTTAGTGTTAGCTGCAACTTAAACACTGAATATGTATAAAGATATAGTTGCTAAATAGGATTTTATGATTTTAGCTGAAAATTGTGATGAAATATCTTAACCACACTTTAATATTACTATATTCCTTCTCTTAGAGTTATAGGGTTTTTAACTGAGTCAGTTACAATAGTTTGGGTTTTTTTAATTGTCCATCACTCTTAAACTTCTGCAGGGGCTTGGTTATGTTGTAACCAGCCTATGTTAAACAGAGGGTTAAACCCTCAAGTCTGGGTCCCTGTTGATCTTCCATTCCCAGAAATACATTTAGAAGCTTTCCACAAATAACCCTTGGTCCATGTATGTGAGATCTAATATTTTTTCAACTCTTTAAGAGACTTCCACGTTCCTGTAAAAAGCCATGGCAAAGCTTACTTAATTCTGATAGGTCTTGATTTCTTGACCATTGAGACTTAGCTCTTATTTGCTGATATCTGTCTGACACGCAGTGGGAGAGAAAAAGGGATGAATTAGGAATTTTACTCTCAGTTCAGTAGGTATAAATGTAGGATCATAAAAGTTATGCCCATACAATTACTCTCAGTTCACAGCTAGGTGACTAACAAGAAGCTTATGTCTTTAACACAATGTTCTTTTTCAAAAAAATAAACTCCACAAAATGTTTCAAATTTAATATTCAGCTGAAACTCCCTCTGGGTTTCTGTGCACATGCTCTAATTTACAGCCACAATCTCACCAACATGTCTGCTAATAAAAGTAAGATTTTTTTTTTTTAATATATCTTGCAATGCTGCATATCTCACAATGGCTCAAAACAAACGTGACTGTATTACTTTTTATTAAAAAAAAAAATATTAAAAAAGCAGTTGTATTCCTGTCCCCATTTATGTGACTCCAAGATAGTATTAGTGGCAGTCTTTTCGAGCAGCACTTATGTAGATGATAAAAAATATAAAGGATTGTTATAAAGTGTTTTCTTCTCTTTCCTTGATACAGCTTTAGACAAGAAACACAATTAGCCATCACATTCACTTGAAGTTATATGAGCAAAGAAAGAAATTATTAGGTGGCCCTAGGGTTCACATTTGCTATATTTCTGCATGAGACAGGAGGTAATTCCTTACATGTATAGTAACAGGATCTATGTCTGAAATAGAGAGCTAGTTATTCACATAGGCAGATAAGAATTTTTTTTTTAGATAGGTTAAAAAAAAAAAGCTTAGAGCAAGATAGTATTACCTGCTTGTATGAGTTTGTCTTCTGTCACAGAAAAAAATGGTTTTCCTGTTCTCTGATACAGACTTGCAAGTCAATAACCTTACCAGTGCAATGCAAATATCTTGTGGTTGGTAGGCACAAAAGTCTTTGTGATGAATTCAAACATGAAGCAATACTGGGCAGGGAAAAGAAGTCTTCTGCTAGATTAATGAGAGTGTACTAGAACACCTGTCAGCTCTGTCCTGTTTGCAGAGAGGATGATGGTTAGGGGTGTCTTTATTCAGTGCAGGGACAGTGTCGGCCTGCAGCTCCTCAGCCTGCCACATCAGTGCCCTTGAGAGTCTAACAGCTGCACGTGGGGCTGAACTGATGGCAGCTCTCTTGTCCTCAGCTGTGCCCAGTAGCCTTCTGGTCTTCCATATGGAGACACTGCCTACCCTGGGACATCACAGAGGGCTCGTGTGTGACTTCCCACAGTAGATGTGTGGAATCTCTGGTCCTCATCTTATCTCGGGCATTTGCATGATTTTAATTAAGGTGGTAGTTCCTACAAGCACAGTCATCAATCTATGTGAACGTTCATAAGGTACTTAGAGGTACTTTTGGCTTCCACACCTGGGAATACAGAATATAGCATTTTCCCCGAGAGTCACTGAAAAGGGTAGCACACCTGCCAAGAGGGAACAGTGACTTCTGGCTTCTTCAGCTGAAATCTCTTGCTTATTCTGTAGGAGTTCAGCTCTCTGTGCTGCTGCAAAAGAGCACTGCTGTAACTCAGCAGTGATGGGATTCTAGAGACAACTGGAGAGGCTGGATAAGGTGTATGGGAGGGAGGGAGGAAGGAATTATGTGAGAATTAAAGCAAAGAATAAAAGGAGCAGGCATAATGCTCTAATTAGCCCTGTCCTGTTCTTACATCTGAGCCATCTGCTGAATAATTTGAATCACCTCCTTGTTACTGGACTGAGTAGGAAAATAAGCCATTTCTAATTTCCATACATTAATTAAAACTAAATTGTCTAAGATATTGCAGAGCTCATCCACATGTTGCCACCTATCCTTTATATATTTCATGGCTGCATCCAGAATATTTGTCATGCTGTTGGGGGACCTGCCTAAAGCTCAGTATTGAGCTCTTAATCCCCTCAGTAGTCCAGGAGTTTCTTTTCTACTCTGCCCACAGTGGTCTTCTTCCAGACTGAGTGATGCAGCACCTTTGCTCTGGGACCCAGCGCTCTGAATTGTCTCCTAGGTGCAATTGTGACTTTCTGTTAGAAGACAATGGGGATGCTCTCTGTTTTCAAAACCTCTGTTGACTATCCCAGCCTTGAATGAGCACCACAGCCTGTTAAGTTTCCCAAATAAAGGCACTGTGGACTGAAAAGATAGGTTTGCACACTGTCAGCTTCTTTCTTTCACAGTAAATCTTCATTTTCAGTGTATGGTGAATGTTTCAAAAGACAAAGGGGCTTCTAGTCCTGCAAAATTTAGAGTCTGGTAGTTACAGGAATTGTTATTGAAATAGAGATGATATTTTATGCCCCTCCCCTTTTTTATCTTTCTTTTTTTCTCTTTTTTATTTTTTAAGAAATAATGGAATTTCTGAGTTCTCTGCCTTTGTCAGTCAGAAGTTGACAGTGTCAGCCTGGCTAGAAGTGTTGCTAGAGCTGTAAATTCTTGCTGTAGTTCAACTGCCTTTCTGTTCATCAGCAGCAACAAACAGAAGTAAGAATATTAAAAAAAAAAAAAAAACACAAAAAAACCCCAAAACACAAAAAAAACCCCACAACAAAACCAAACCAAAACAACACAACCAAAAGTGACAGTGTGCATAAAATACTTTGGGTTTACAAATTTTTCAGAAGAAATGACCAAACCTTCAAGTTTATCTCAGTAATTCAGTTATTTTCAAGTATTCTAGTAGCAATAACTCTAAGCCTGAGAGAGGTAAATATGATTATAATGTGGTACAGATTTGACTTCTTCCATCTGCATCCTTGTTTGTGTTGTTGTCAGGCACAGACAGTCCTAGAATTTCTAATATTCTCTTATATCCTATGGATCTGTACTGTCTATAGCATGAGGCACAGCAGAAGACATTTTCCCCCCTATATTTTGCATCATTAATATTGGAGTTAGTTAATATTGTTACTGTTCAGAAATGACAAGTGTTGTTGAGCTTTCTCCCCCTCTGCAGCTCCTGCTTATATCTGATGTCAACTAAATGCAACTTTTGCTGTTCTAGAAAGGAGGGGTAACATTTCTTAGTGAGCTGTTACATGGTAGTTTTCTAGCAAAACTCTGGAGCCCACATTTCTATGTGCTTTCTTGTGGGTGCTTGTGAATGTGCTGCTGTATGTTGTCCCCACAACTGTCTGTTGGTTTTGACTTACACTGTTACTGTAACATGGGTACCATTTTCAAGGCAAGGAATCTTTTTGTGTCTTCCATTAAGTGTGTGCAACACTCTTAATTTTTGTTACCACGTGTTTCTGTGACCTTAACTTTCCAATTGTTCCATATATAAGTCATACTGAACATTTAACTAATAAATCTAGTGATTTTTCCAATTTTTTAATCCATTTTGGCGTTTCTTGTCTTTTGCTTTAGATGTATTCACTGTAACGACAGACTGAGGGCAAGCAAAATTAAACCAGTTGGGTGAATTAGCTCAGCAAGTGACAGGAGAGTTCACAGGAGAGTCTTTATCTACTCTTTCTGCAGACTATGTGTGCATAATTGCAGGTAAGTGCACTGGCTACATTTTCTTCAATAGAACAATTATTATAGAAATTATAATTAAAGGTCTGATATTATACTCATGACTAGATATTTGGGTCAAAATTGTACATGCACTAGCTTGAAGCCTGCTCAAAAAATGTATTTGATTAAATTTATATTTTATTGCATCCCTTCAGGGGTATGAGTATGCAGCCAAAATTACTCAGTTAATTTCAAAATGATGCTTATAAAAACTGGCCATTTTTATTAAGTATTTCAGACTTGGAGTGCATTGGTTTTATACTGAGGTGTTGTTCAAAGGAAAGTTCATATATTCACATCTCTGTGTGTTTTACTGCTGTGATTGTAAGATTTCCCCCCAGTAATACAGATGTGAATTTGAGGTATCTAAGACCTTGTGAAAGGCAGAATCAAGCACCTAATTGCCACATGTGACAGCAGCAGTCTCTTGTAAATGTCTCAGTGCTGTTACTCACAGTGGGAATTAAGGCATCTATTAGTCTGTGTAAAATACTGTACCAGTTTTTGTGGTTGCTAATAACATCTAATCTTACTTGTCACTGCTGAAAATACAAATCAGGAGGGAGGACTAACACTTCTGCAGAATACCTTAATTCAGGCTGTCTCTGGCTAAACACTTGGCAATGTGCAAGTTCCTCAGTGGCCTCTATAAAGATGTGGTCTATGGTAGCACCCAAAAGATTTTGAAGTGTTTTGCTAGCAGGGATGAAATACAGATGAGGATTTAGTGGACAACATGCTCAGCTACTTAACTAGTTTTCTGCTAAAACCTGTTGGTGAGGCCTTTGAATCTATAAAAGAAAACATGAAAAGAAATTCTTCTAGAGTGAGAATGTAGCAAGTGACATTAGCTTAGATTTTCAATGCACATCTTAACTTGGAATGCATAGAAAGTGCATAAGTAGTTTTTTGGAAGTACTAGATATGTTCCCTAAATTTTCTTGTGTATAAATATGCTGCTGCTTTATAGAAATTGCTGGCAGAGTAGGTAGCAATGAATTAGAACGTTAACAAGTGATAATATATCTATTGTATGTTATGCTTGGTGTATGAGAACAACACAGCTGCTACACATCTGAATTTCAGTATAATTAAGTAATTGCATGGATCTTAAAGTCATAGTTGGACTGGTAATCCAGGTCTTGACTTGAACTCCCATTAGATCAGCTAAAGAGTGATATGTGCCTTTGTATATTCTAAAAGTTATTGGGAAACTTGTTACTCCTTTTCAAGTGACTGTTATATCTACTTATGGCTAACAGAGGGGTTTCCATGTGGATTGTATTTTATCTTGCTTTCGTATGTTATCTATGCAGGGATTTAACAAAGTCTTGATTTTAATTATCTTTTAAACTATGTCACAAGAAAAAAAATCTGTAGAACATGTTTGAAAAACTTAATGGTTGCCTTAAAAAATTGAATTTCTCATCTTTAACAGAATATTAAAAAAAAAATAGGATTCCAGCCTTAAACTAAGGGTTTGTTCCTGAACAAGCCTGATTATCCCTAAGCCTGGTAGATTCAATTCTAGGCTTTCATTCTGTTTATGTATGTGTCTATATGAGATAAAGGGTAGAATCCCAGCTGAAAAGTGAACGCTTTTTGCTTAAGCTGAATATTTGCATCACACCTGTGTCATGAGTTGCTGTTTTCCATTGTAGCACTAGCTACTCTTTTCCTATATTCCCTTTGTGTGTCTCTTGATAAGCATAGAGAATCTTGAGAATTTTTTTTTCCTTTGGGGATCAGTGAGGACAAAAACAAAAGGAATTTAGGAGGATAAAAGCAAGAAGGATGGACTGTAAGTAGATGAGAAGGTTTTCTAAGTATTCTGTTTACCATCAGGAGGATTCCAAGTGACCTTTTGATACAAGATCCTTAAAATGCTTGAGAAACATTTGCATCTTTTTTACTGAAGTTCTCATTCTACAGTAGCTGAGTTGGTACCGTTT
Source organism: Corythornis vintsioides (assembly GCA_025447755.1). NCBI lineage: Eukaryota > Metazoa > Chordata > Aves > Coraciiformes > Alcedinidae > Corythornis > Corythornis vintsioides. The sequence continues at coordinate 21,936 of JAOEGS010003424.1, forward strand.
TCTTCAAAGATATTAGAGAGGCAGATGTATACTGCTACTTTACAGGCAGTGGAGTTCTGGTATTAATTTCTAAACTCTGAATGGTAATTGTAAGATTGATATAGCAATGTCTGTGTTAGTAAATAGTGCATTAATTGTAACCTTTTGAAGAAAGTAGGTTAAAATTTAGAAAATGAAGCAGATAATTTACTGTGCATTAAAGTGTTCCTGATGGCACAGTATATGTAAAGTTCCTAAAGAAAAGCATGGCACTCTATAGAAATAGCTGTAAAAATTGAGATGATATCTTTGGGTATATCTGACCTCATGCTTTCTCAGTACAAGTGGGACTGCATTCATAGCACTAGCCAACACCATTGTCTGATTATCTACCAAGTAGGTGTCTCTAAAAATAGACAGCTCTTCACATTCTCAGAGCTATATCAACAGTATTCTATAGCTTCATTTTTATTAGTTCACAGTCTCATAAACATTACAGTGACCCCATAAACAAGGAAGATTGGAAACCAGCACTAAAGAATGAATAGCAAGAGAAGAATTGTGATGCCCTGGATTCTTGAGTTAATTATGCAAGCCAGTTCCTGTTGTTACAGATGGGAGGCTCTAATGTCTAGATTCAGGGATGTGCAGGTGCCCAACTCCCATTGAATTCAGATGAGAATTAGCCTCCTAACTACCTTTCTGAGTCTGGGATAAAGTGATTTCAGCAGCCTTCACTGTCGTTAGTGTGGAATTTCTGTCTGCTTCAGTGCAATTATTTTGCATTTACTCTGTCTCAGTAACAATAAAACTCTGGCCACAGAGTTAAGTTGTTGTCTATAAATGGTATGTGATTTTACTCTTTTGAAAGAGAAACCTTACAAAAGAAACCCTGTTGAGTAAGTGTATTTGTGATTTGAAGAAAAAATATTCTTCAGCAAGATGCATCCCCATGCCTGGCTTAGATTGCTTGCAGCAATTTCAACTATTACTGCAGAGTCTGACTTAAAATGCAGAGGGAGCAATGTGTCTATATATTAGAAAGGCCTTTCATTAAATCTTTACTTTTAAAAATAATTGGTTCTTTTAATCTATAATGGAACATGGACTTACAGGCTGTCTGTGATTAAAATTAAACCTTATTTGTCTTTTAATATGGTGCTATGTTCTTCTGTAATTGAGTAGGGATCGATGCCAGCCCTGTGATGGGCAGTAAGCTTATCCAACATGACGGAGATAGATTTCAGGGAAGACAGACTTTGCTGTTTCTGTGTACAAGTGGGATGAGTAGACCATATCAGCAACATTTAATTATTTTGTAGGTAATTATTCATTTGAGGGACAGAAGTTTCAGAGCAGTATTGGAATAGAAGGAAGACCGATACAATTACCATTTGGCTAAGTACACTGTTTGCACTGGTAGCTGGAAAGTCATAATGAGCTTTTCATTACATTTGAATAAAGGAATGTTTTATTTAATAATAAAGGCTCAGGCTTGGAGGAAAAGGGAAAACAAACAAACAGAAAACACAACTAAAGAAACCAAGTGATAGATCAGTAGCATGGATTCTTTCTGTATTTTTTTTTTTCCTCTGTGAAGTTAAGATTTTGTCTCTTGTAGAATTGTACAACTTAGTTTGTGAAGAACCTCTGGAGGTGATCTAATCTAACCCCTGGTCACAGATGGTCTAGTTAGACCAGGGTGCTCAGAGTTTGTCCAGCTGAGTCTTGAACATCTGCAAGGCTGGAGAGTCTATAGCCTTTCTGCTCATTCTGATGCCATATTTGACCACCCTCGTGGGAAAAATCTCACTAATGCAGACCCAGGAGAGCAGTGGCTGCCTTTGTTGTAAGAGCACATCCCTGGCTCATGTTCAACTTTTTGCCTACCAAGACCATGAGGTCCTTTGGTGAAGTGCCTCCTCCAGGCAGTCAGTGCTTGCCTGTCCTGGTGCATGGAGTTATTAGAACCCAGACGTGAGACTCTGCATTTCCCTTCACTGAACTTGAGTAGGTTCCCATCCAGCCATGGCTCCAGTCTGTTTGGGTCCCTCTGAACAGCAGCCATGCCCACCAGCATACTGACTGCTGCTTCTACATTCACTGTCATCCACCAGCTTGCTCAGAGTGCATTTGATCTGGTCCTATCCTAATGAAGACAATTCAGTGTCAGCACCAGTCCCCATACTGATCCCCGAGAGACACCACTGTTTACTGGTTGCCAGCTGGACTTTCCAGCAATGATGATGACTCTTAGAAGCTGGTACCCCAGCCATTTCTCTGCCTGCCTTGTTTTCCACTTATCCAGCCTGCCTTTTGGCAGTGTGATGAAATTATGACTACAAGACACTGTATCAAAAACCTTACTAAAGTCCAGGGATCTTACATCTACTGACCTTTCCTTGTCCCCAGAGCTAGTCACCTCATCCTAGCAGCCATGAGGTTGGTCAGGTAAGATTTGCCCTTGGTAAACCCACACTGGCTGCTCCCAGTGCCCTTCTTGCTTTCTATCTGTTTAGCAATAGTTTCTAATCAAATGTGATCCATAACCTTCTCCAGAACCAAGACGAGGCTGACTGTGCTTACTGGGATTTTCCTTTTTGCCCTCCAGTCTGCCCTTTGTTTTCCAGTGATCAGAAACCTGTCAGGAATTTTCAGTTTGCCATGACCTGCAGAGATGATAGAGAGCAATCTCACAGGGACTCACTCATCAGGCCACATCCTTCAGCACCCTCAGATACATCTCACACAGGCCCATGAATTTATACACGCCCAAGTAGGTTAAGCAATTTCTAGATTTGCCTTCCTCTGCTGTGGGTTTTGCTTTGCTCCCACAGGAAATATTGGAAGGAACTACTACCTTCAAAGCTGGAAGGAAATAAATTAGCAAAGCCTCCCAAATGTTATGCAGATTTTCATAATGAATATGTTTCTACCCAGCTTGAACAGTCTTACTTGAAAATGTGTTTTTATATAGGAACTATTGTTCAGGAAACGAGATTTCTTTTACTGCATTTTCTCTGCCCCCTGCACCGTAAACAATTGCTATCTTTGTGCTGCTTGCTAAGCTATAAATATTAATATGCTACCCCTGATACTAACAGAGGAGATACTCAGTTTCATTAGCAATATCTGTGAACTGGGAGGACTATGACAAGAGCAGGTATTATTTAACCGTTAGAATTTTCATCACTTATAGAGAGCAAATAATGATGACTTTATTTCTTTTTTTTTCCTGTGAAAGTTCAAATAGAGGTATTAGAATGGACAAGCTGTTAGACCAAATGCTTTATTAACTTAGCTTGGACAGGTAATGCTCGTGCAGAGTTTTGGTTTTCTGTTCATTTATTTCTGAGTATATTTCAACCACAGTCTACCAAATATATCTGTGTCTATCCAACTGCAATATCCATTGTGATTACTTTTCTCATTTCCTTGGCTAGAGCAGTGCACATTGGAGCTTCAGAGCTTTCCACACTGCCCTACACTTAATCAGAAAAATTCCTTCACATTAGGAAACAAGTTGATATGTTTTCCACATAACTTCTGCTGCTTATAAATTGTTGTGGTAACACTGATAATTTGCTTAAGTAACTTTATACTCCTGTCTGGAGTATAGTTATTATGGGCCATAGTTTATGTTTTTCTTGGTCTGGTAGGATTTGTGGCTATAATCACTATAATTTTTTTATCACAAAACAAAAATGTAAGAAATCTCATTTTCCATTATGATACTATCAACAGCTCCTTCATAAAGTGATGAGGTGCTCTAATGTGCTTCCTACATAGACAGTTTTTGATAGCTGATATTTTTTTTTTAATAGCTGATAATTTGGTTGTACCCTGGGCAGGACAACTTGGCTAAAGAGTTGAAACCACGTTCATTCGGTTTGGGGTTTTTTTTTTGTTTATATGAGATATAACATGCCACAGAAGTTTTAAGTATGTAACCAGCTGCCTCAAAACTGGTTTCAACCTGTGACTGTTGCAACAACTGCCTGTGCATCCTTGTTTGCTCTCACTGCAGAAAGTGAGAACCTGTAGATCAAAGTTCCAATGCAGTTGTGAATCAATGTCATATTTTTCACAAGAGCTACAGTTTTATGAAATCTGCATGCTCTTTTTTATGATTAGTTTTAAATCAGGTTAAACCTGAGTTTGGTTACCCCTTTGTGTGCTGCTGGTTATCAAGCATTGTCAGTACCTGCTTTACTTACATAACGACCGGTTCTTATTTTGTTCTAATGACTGCTAAATATCATCAAAATAGCAACTTACTCTAGTAAAAAACCACCACAGCAGTGTTTTTAGTCTCTGTTGCTGGAGCTGTTGATTATATCAGGGAGCTGCCAGAAGACTGATGTTTCTGAAATAGCCCTTGAAATTTGGATACAAAGGGACTTGAACATCCTCTGCCAGAGGTGTCACCTGGAGTGCAGTAAAGGCTGCTGAATACAGAGATAGCATCAGTTCCTTCATGGGATCATTTCAGTCTCATAGAAACAATATCCCACTGAGCAGTAGTTTAGAGGACTGTAGTGCTGCTGTAATTATTCAACTCATAATGTTTGGCAACTTCTTCCCCCCCATACTTAAGGCTTGCAGTAAAAGCTTGACCAGAAATGGAGTGTCTGTCACTTAGTATTCATTGATTCTAATAATGCAATTTTACTTATTAATGCACTTTCCGTAACATCCAAGTGATAAGTGGCGCATAATTCACACCCAAAGCTGTGACTTCTAAAAACCTGTAGTGTGGGTCAGTACTTCTAAGTTGTAGCTTCAAAGTTTCAGTGATTGGAGTTGTAAATATTTCTCACACATTTTCTTTAATCTGTTATGTAGAGCAAGGACAATCTACCACAAAAGAATGGCAGATCAAATAATAAATAATGTAGACAACTGTTAGGAATTTGAGAGCTACTTGAACTAAGCCATATTCTGGGAGAGCATTAAGAAATACCTGCTTTCCAAGCCTTGCAAAAAACACAGTGAATTACTTTAGTATTGTATTTTATATTTTGTATTCTGACATTGAGATGTTCCTAAATGCTGCATCTAAAGGTGTTGTAAGGCAAGAGCAAGTATCATTTCAGTACACAGATCCTTCTGACCACCATCGTGTACACCCTAACTACAGGTGATGAAATGTCTGTGCATATTCCTGTCTGAAATTCATGGGGGTTTCCTGTAAAACTTATAATTGTTTTTATTTTATTTTGCTTTAAAATACTTGTATCAGAGAATGAGTGCCAGCTGCTCACCTTAGCTAAAACTAAATGAAAAAATGAAAATTAATAGAACAGAATGGGGTAACATCAAAACCTTTCTGTGTGCTAAACTGAAAACTAGCACAAATCGATCAACTGAAACAAATTAATCCTGCCACCTGAAAATTAATCAATTATCAAAGAAGGAAGGAAAAAAAGATATTTGTCTCCTGTAGGAATAAGGCTGTTGGTCCCAAATGATCACAGTATTCTAAAAATGTATTTATAGCTGCAAAAATTGGAATGATGCACTTGGTACATGATTAATATTATCGAATTAATCCTTATTTCAGAGATGTACTGTGTTCCATTTAGATTCTTAAGTAATTAGAAAAGTTTTGGTAACTTAACTTAAACTCATCAATGACAACAAATTAATTCACAGAAATTTAGCAATTTGTGGAGTTTGCAAAAGCAACGGAACCTAATGGGAATTTGATCCATGGGCATGGATCTTACTGATAACCATTTTCCTGAAAAAAACCCACAAAGCCTCAAATCTTGTCCTACAGGAATTATCAGTTAATGGTCAAATGAACAATATATACAATCCTTGGGGCTTTTAAAGTTGTTAACAGGTTGCATCATTATTTATTCCCTGTGTCCTTTCAAAAATTCAATAGCTTTATACTTTGAAATTACAGTTTTTCTCCCCACAAAATTATTATTATTATCTTAATATAAATGAGAGAACTGAAATAGCACCATAATTATTCCTTGTGAATTTGAAACAAAGTCTGGCATATCTGAAATTCCCAACCAGCTGCGGGGCCTTGGGCAGTGCCAGTAGCTGTGGCATTTAATTAACAGCCAGGATCTGGAAGTGGGAAGTTTGGACAAAATACCCAGTGACAGACTATGGGATAGTTGAGAAAATTCTCCAGCACTAATACAAAATCAAGGTGGTGGTTTTGAGTTAGCCTGGGAAGAGTTGAGAGCATGACAGTCAGTGCTGCTTCATTCTTTTTTTCTCCTCCTGCTTTCAGGCACCCAAGGTTGGTTTCTGTAAGCAGGAAAGCATCTGAAACTGTTCCTCTCTGAGCCCCTACACTTGCTGCAAAATTCCCCATTTGCCTGTTGGTGACATGTTGTGCTAACAAAAGGAAGGTTTGTTCTTTGCAAGCACAGTAAGATAAATATGTTTCACAAGGCTTCATTTAACACTAAATGTTTTTGTAATAATGGCAACACGTTCTTGCCTTTGTGTACACAATTTTTTTATCGTTTTAAATGAGGAAAAAAGAGCAGTAGTCAGGATGATACTTTGAGCAAGAATATGGTAATAAAAGTCTACAGACTTTTACAGACTCCAAGCAGTTGTATTTGTAGGACACTGTAAGATAAAGATGTAGTGATTGCATCATGGACCATGAGTGGGTTGGTTCGTTTTGCTTTTCATCCTAAAAATGCTAATTAAATATATTTTCCCATGTAAAGAAAAAAAGTGACAACAAATGTTCAAATTCTTCAACTATAGATGAAGAAAGAAAACTTAAGGATCATTTAAAACAAAAAATATAATTACTTCAGAAGTTTTCCTTTACTTTATAAAGGTCTTATTAGTTTATAATAATTGAAAATTAAAAATACTGTTTAATCATTTAAAGCCAAGCATACAATTGGTGTTAATTTGTTGTGATGAATTTGAATACTAGATAATGAATTATTTTCTAGAGGTCATCAATTGCTTATTATGATACTCTTTTACCACAGAAACAGCAACTGATTATTTCATACAAGGACTCATTAAATAAATAATAATGAGAAAAGGTCACACAGACCCCTGCAAAAATAACCAATAAATTTAAGTTGGTTTTTTTGACAGTTATAATAACTGTTGATTCCTAACATCAGTGAGCTTGATAGGCCTTGAACAAAATTATTATGGAAGATCTCCTAGGAGTGTGAAATTGCAGTCTCATGTTTGTCTCAAGCCTACTGTGACATAAAGGGGAGATGTCTTGGAATTGCAGCATGACATGGAAACCATCTCTTACAAGCAAAAACCTTTTAGGAAGTCTGCTTGGTGCTGCCTATTGATTGTTACTCATTAATACAATTAGGCTATGGAAATCTCTTTAGAGAAGGGCTCACCTTCTAGGAAAATAATCACTATAAGATTTCACTACTGCCGTGTGTCCACCCAGAACAGGGTGTGTATCTCGGAGAACTCATTAGTGAAACCATCTGCTCCTCTGCCTTAGGAGCTCTGGTGCTTTCTCTGACTTCTCCCTTCATATCATCAAGAACACCATCACAGACAGACAGAAGAAAGCTTTTGAAGGATCACAGACAGTGGGTGTTTTCATGTTGTTAATTCTAGCACAGAAATGTCTTAAAACATAGTTTAAAAGGTAGTCCCTGAAGTCTGTGAACTCAGCACCTGAGTTCATTTAAATTTCAGTAATTCTTAGAGAGTTACTGACTCCTTGTTATGTACCTGCCTATCTTACAGCCCTGTGAATCAGTGGTGCTGCATAATTCTGCTTTCTGGTTTTGGGGTGTAGCTTGGGGTTGTTTTGGTGTTGGTCTGACCGCTATTTGTCTAAATCAGGATGTTGTTGCCTGGGATGAAAGAGGTGGGTGAGCCCCTAACTCACAGTCTGCAATCTTCATGGTCTTACAAGACCATGTAGAGATTAGTAAAAATGGGGTTAGTAAAAGAGGGATGTAGTTTGCTGTCTTCATATATTCTCTAAAAGCTTTTGTGCATCAGGAATGAATGTCATATATCTATACAGAACAGTTCAACTGAAAGAAGAGTCTTAATTGAGCACATTGCAACATTCTAAGTAACTGAAGCCATTGTGGCTATTTTTCATTCTATAAATTAAGTAGTTTGGCTGTGAACAGCTAGGGGAAAGGGAAAGGAGATGAACATTTAGAAGAAAGTAGTAATCCCTTGTTATACAGCTACTGAAAAAAAAAAGATGCTTGGTAACAAGTTAAACTCCTCCTGTTGAATCTGAATCTGCCAAGGCACAGAAGACACTGCTGTAAGACTGGTTCTCTTGTTTCCTTCCAGAGAAGCACATTCTGGTAATCCTGAAGGGTTAACAAATCCATTGAAGGGATACACCGAAGTGTCTCAGGATAAACCTAATGCACAGATGGCAAACAGTTCTCAAGTGTTGTTAGTAAACCACTGACCAGTGTATTGATTTTTGAAAAAAAAAAAAAAAAAAAAAGAAAAAAAGTAGCTTGGTAATATGGGTTGAACACTAAATAAACCATTTAGTGTCTTGTACAGCAGCTTGGAATAGTGATTGTGCAGGTTGTTGTGGTAGCAGCAACTGCAACAGCCTTGTAACAAGGTCTGAAATGCATCACCTTTTTGAGACTGATGACAGTGTGTATGGAACCCTATCCAAGGGTGGATCTAGCTCAGAAAGGGGAATAATTAACTCTAGTTGTGTTGTTATTGATGTAGAGGTAAAAATCTGCATACTGTGCTTTTTGAAAGCACCATTATATTTGTGAGATGGGCAAAGCAGCACAACATGTGGCTTCTGTTGTCGCGGGGTGACTGATAAAGGCCTTGAGTGCTAACAGATGAAATGACAGTGGTGTCTGCTCAGAGATGAAGTCCTTCGTCATCTTTATCTTAACAGAGAAATATCTATCATCTGGATGATGAGAACTGGTACAATACCTGAGCAGGCTGAAAGGTTTGTGTTCTCATGAAAACTTCATAACCTGTTTTGCCCAATTATAGAACTGCTCATTCTCAGAACATTTCTGAGTTTTCAAAACCTTTGCCTGAAAAAAGAACAAATACTTTTCAGAAAGGTAAAAGTAACTTTTCTCAATTCTTTGTCTACCGATTTATTTAGTTATTTGTTTTAAGCTCAGTTCAGTGTCTTTCCATTTGAAATATCTGGGGTTTGCTCCATTATAAACATGGATCTGTGGCACATTGTTATCTCAAGGTTTTGGAACATACTGGTTAGTTTTAGATCATTTGTAGTGAAAATTAAATTTGTCAAATCCTGTTGTGGTTCTAGGCTTAGAAAATACGCTGTAGATAGGCTTAGCATTAGTCCTCATGTAATCACATTAAAACGTTACTATCTTATTATACCAAGAGAGTCACTAGATGATTGAAAATGTGTGCATTTTTGATCTAGAGTCTGTGTTTAACAAGCACAAACATTGAAGTCTTATTGCCAACTAATGGACAGAGCTGTCAACAGCCTGAGTTTCATTATATACTTTCTGAAGAATTTATGTTTTTTAAAAAACCCTATGTTTACTGAATCACAGCACTGTGATTACTTCTATAAATATTGAACATTTTTCGATATTTTGCCACCTAATCTTCATTTTATGTTTTAAAGTTTAGTCTCAAAGGTGAAATATGCAGTTCTATCCCAGAGATTCTCTCTAGGCATAAGATAGGACTAGATGTTAGGATCTGTGCAATTGGAGGCAGACAATGTTGTTACTTGAAGATCATTTTCATATTGTATTTCCATCAGTGTAACATGCCTAATGAAGCCAGGTCACTGCAATATGTGTTCTTAGTAATTAGTCATCTGGTCATATTCCTGGGTCTTTTGTTTCCTAAATAACAAATTTTATTTGAAGCATCTTTCCTTCTTAGTCCATGTTGGTTTCTGTGGTTTTAGTGTTTTCATCTTGTTTCCGAGTGTGTGTATATAGGTTTGTTTTTAATAGAAGACAGACACAGTATTGTGCTTTTTTCATGTATTCAAAGGGAAAATAAAAAGCATGCTTAAACAAGAGGCAATAATGAATAAGCATGGGATATTTCCCTTAGCTTACTCAATCCAGTTTCAGTGATTTTTCCTTATAGGAAGAATGTCCTGGGTGAAAAAAGCAATGTGTTTGTCCAGAGCAGGAATGTTTTAATAACTGTATTCACATGAACTTCTCTTTGGGTCACCCTTACCCGGTATCTGACCATATCCACTAGAATATTGTCACATGGCAAAGCTCAAGCTTAAATAAATAAAGGGCAGTAGTTGAAATATTCTAGTCTTCCCCAAAATAATTGAATAAAAATGAATGGTGATTGAACTCAGGCGAGCTGCAGTCTTCTTACAGACGTGGTGTGAGAAGAGTAAAAGGGAAAACAGTAGAGAAATAATTCACTGTGCATCTTGTGCTTCATTCTAATAATGGGATTATCATCCAATAGAGTATTTTGAATCAGTGTCAGAACAGACCTATTTGATTAATGTGTGCTTTTTACTGCCAGTATATTTAAAGTAGAAAATGCTTTTTATGTGTATACAGAATCTGGTGGGTCAGTCCCTCCCTGCACACTCTCATTTGCCTTAGATGAGGGTAATTAAGTTTCCTGGTCTAGCAGTGGTCTCCACTGTGCACTACCAGGCCTAGGTCACTTCCAGAGCCAGTGATTAAAGCTGGACCTGGTCTCGTGGTCTCTTTCACTATAGGCACACATAATTTTGAAAGGACTGAAGTGATGTGAAACTCTCCATTTCTGTTTAAGTATTTTCAAAACACACACAGTATGTGTTTTGTTTTATACACAGGGGAGTATAGAAAAGTGTAGATATTTTTTTTTTCCCAGAGAGTAAGACATAGCTTCACTTTAATTTTTCCTCTTAATTCAGTCTTTCAGAAACATGATTTTTTCAGTTACAGTGTGAATTCATTGGGCACTGCTGTTTATATTGGAACAATGGGTATCAGTATAAGTTAACTGAAAAGTCTTTTAGCCATCTTGAGTTCTACCTGCTCAGCATGTCATTAGGTCAAGATTTATGGACAGTTAGTGTTGGTGTGCAAGATTAAGAATTATTTCAAAGGTTGTATTTTAGGATCTAGTAAAACAAAGGGAAATTTTGGAAGAGGGATTTATGCTTCCTATTCTAAGGACTACCAATGGTCAAGAGCAATCTTAGAAGAGGAAGTTTTAAGTGAAGAGTTGGAATACCAGGATTCTCCCAGGTGTGAGTTTTTGACCATGAATTTGGTAACACGGTGGTGACAAATCCTTAGATGCGTGCACGTTGGCAAGGGTGCCACAGCACCGTGAGCATTCCCAGCTCATGGAATGAAACTGATTGTTCTAGCACTCCAAGGAACACATTTGCTCTAAACTTGCTACAACAGTAGTATTGTCTGGAATTTATTTTACACCTTCACTTTACTTCAAGCACAGTGCTAACTTTCATTGAAGACTTCATAAAATCCATGCAAGTGGCAATTAATTTTTTTATTTTTACCAGTTTTCTATTAAATGTAGTTTTTTTCCATCTATGATATCCTCTTACCAAAAATACCCACTTAGAAATCTCTTTTTCTGTTAATCCTTCTAAGAGTTCTGTGATGAACACTTCTTAAACTGGATTTTAGTTGTGTTTTCTGCAGAGCAAGATATGAGACAATGCAACAAGCTGTGGTTTTTATGTTACCCATCAGTTGGGTACCTGCAAGGTAACACACAAGTTATAAAAAGCTTAGGATTTGGATTTTTTTACCCATAGTAATTCCTCCAGTTTCCTTCCTGAAAACAAACTAGGATATTTGGTTTTCAATTCTTATCATTTTTAAACTCTCGTTATACATCAGTTAAACTCAACATAGTGAGATGTGCAAACAGATATGCAAAGCTGCAGAAGAAGAAATACTTCTAAGTGATGTGAATCCTTCACGTTTTACAAACACACACATATAGACAGAGAATGTGATGGAGATGTAGTGTTTGGGAATTTGCACATTATAAATATTCAGATGCACAGTTAGACCAGGTTCTGAATTGCCAGCTTGAGCCATTGGTATAAAAAAGCCTCTGTGCCAAATGAAGTCTTGGTGTCCTTGTTAGGGCAAGGATGGAGAGTGAGTGATCTCTGCTGTACGTGCTGTGGTGACCCCACTAGCTGAATGCAAGAGGTCTGAGAGGAAAAGTGCAATTCAGAATTGACCTTTCCCAGATTAATTACCAACTTCTCAACCTGAATGTTTCATATGCCATTCTCCAGTATTAATTCCCTGTACAACATGCTTGAATGCATATGTACTTGCCAGTCTTATTTTGTAAAAATAAATAGGAGATGCATGTATGAATGTTAACATTTTTGCTATTATTTCCTATTTTTATTTTACATCCTCTTTCATATGTAGTGGGCTATCTATTGATGTATTCCCTGTCTTTCCAAATTAAACCTACTTTACGCATATATATTTACATATGAAAAAAAGAAAAAAATTAAAATGTAACACTTCTTTTATTAGAAAAGTACACAAGAGGATTTTTTACATTATTTTTCTTAATAAATTGAGTTCAAATTAGATGTCAAATGCAATTTGGTGTAAGAAGTTTGAAATATATGATAGTCCTTGGAGAAAATCTAAGCACTCAGATCTCCTAGCCAAATTGTTATTTGCATAATAGTGAGCTATAAGGTTATATATCATTACATGGCAGAATGCCAGACCATAATCTGCACAGTAAAGCTACTGAAAGCTTCAATCTGAAAAGCATTCATCTTAGAAAGGGGTTTGCGTCTTCTATAAAATATGAAGCATATTGACTTTTTTTTTTCCCCTTGAGCAAACAGAGCACTGCAATCTGTTTCCAGCATTCTTCCAGTTTAGCTGTGGTAGACACAAATGTAAAATGAATGTTGACATATTTGTTTAACATCCCTGAACAGATTAAATTGCTTTAGAACTTCTTCAGTAATCAGCCTTGAAAAATATAAACTAACATTTGCATCCCTGGATAGATTAAATTGTATCCAAAGTTCTTAATTAATCAGCCAAGGAAAATGTGTTTCAAAAACCTCAACCAGCATGTTCTTTGCAGATATGATGAATTCACCTTCTGATCATATGAAACCATTTCACCACATAGTGTCGTTCTTCCTATGCTTAAGACACTATTTTAAAATGTTACTGATATAAAAGGTCTTTTTAATTGATGAGAGGCTGATTAAATTGATTTAATCGATTGAGGCTGCCCAGGGATGGGGTTGACTCACCAGTCCTGGGTGTGTTTAAAGGTTATTTGGATGTGAGGGACATGGTTTAGGGGTGAACTCCTTAGAGTAGGGCTGATGGTTGGACTTGATGATCCCCAGTGTCTTTTCCAACCTGAATGATTCTATGATAATATTTCTTATTTATATATTGGATCATACCAAGAGCCTTGTGCATAGGATATTAACATTGTGCTTGATATGATGTAAGAGATGTGGAAACATAAAGTATCTTAAAATATCCAATGGAAGCTTTATTAAGAAAATTCTTCCTTATAATGTTTTTAATATTAAAATTAAAATTCTGACTCAGTTTCTTTGCTATGGTTTGAATGACTGTTGCCATGTAGCGTTTTTAATAGAATAAAAATGGCATTGATTTTCAGAGGGTTCTTAGTACAGGTTAGCAATTGCCAATATGAAATGGAGTGATAGTAACTTGGAGCTGCTATTGCCATAGTGGAAAGCACCATAGGTTCTTCATTTCCATGAGCTGCAGTTAATGGTTTGATTTCTCTCAGTTACTAGGCACAGTAGCAGGGCTGTAGTAAGAAGTGTCCTTAGACAAGTCACAATACACAACTTCAATACAACTTCCCTCTCAAGTTGCTGTTCAAGCTATGTGTGACTATTTTGATGCATGCAATTAAAAAACCCCAAGGCAGAAAAACCCATTCATAAATACGGATGGTTTTGCCCATCATGGTATCTTAGATGCAGTGTTTTGAACTTACCCTGGCCATTGATCTCACTGATATTTAGCACTGATATGGAAACATCTGCACATATTAAATACCCAGTGCACGTGGACTCTACTACTTTTTGCAAAGCTCAACACAAGACTACTTTCTAAAGTCAGATTTCCCTCCTGTTATCCTAAAAAACTTTGAAGTGTAGCAAGATGGTTTCAGGTACTGGGAATTACTGTAGCTAAGAATGAAGGCAAAGCAGCAGGCAGCTAATCCTGCAAGTCACTGTTGCCAGGAGTTATTGGTATTTTTCCAAACTGAGCTCACTTGTTATTGAAACTACAGTAAACCACTACAACACCTAGTGATATCCAGAGGTAATTTGAACTCCTGCTGAACAACTGCCCCGTGAAGGTGTGTGCAGCAATCTTATATTAAATCATTGGGTATCTAGCACCAAGTACATCCTTGTAGGAAATCCTCATTTAGCTAAATTTTGTTAACCATTTATATGAAGATTTATGTAATTTTAGCATTTGTAACACTTCTTAATTAGATTGTTGGGTTTTTTTTCCAAACCAGTAACAGGCAAATTTTGAGGAGGTTTCAAGACGGTAAATCTTGTAAAAATGCAAAACAAAAAGTCCCCCCAATAAAACCATGAAACTTACAAAAATTATAGAACCTAAAAATATATAATTACATTGAAGGAGACACCACAGTAGCTTATTTGAATAAGCTCAATGCATTTTCTTGTTTGTAATTACTGCCTTGAGCTCAGCTTTCAGAACTTCATCGTGATTTATACTGTCTTCAAGCACTGGCTGTTTCTTTAATACATTCACTTAAAGGGTTATTACAAGAATTTTAAATTAAAATCATTAAATCCTGAATTAGATGAGTAAATAGAAGAATTAGAAGCCAAAAGTGAAGATCTTGTCTTGGTAAATATTACCTGTGCTCTGAAATCTCCTAAATATTCCAGGAATCATTGAAAGGTGATGTACATGCATGCACATGTCCTCTGCAGAGCTAGGAGCCTGATCTGGTGAAGCAAGACTCACAGATCTTCCCAGGAAGGATTTTTGTTTCTTGGTATTATTTAAAAGCAAGGAAACTAGTCTGTTCACTGGCTAGGCATCATTTTCATTATTAAATTAATGATTATAAATAATGTTTAATAATATATTAATGATTTTTTCAGACACAAAAGTAGGTTTATAAATGTATTTTGTAAATGGTGTGTACATATGTTAAGGCAGCCACCTTTGCACTGATGTAGAAGGCAAAAAATTTCATTACGAAGGAGAAATAACACGACTAAATGAATGTGTGTAGGAAGCATCTTACCTAGAAAAGATACCTCAAACTGAACTTTCAGAAGGTAATCTGAACTGAACTTTTAAACCTCAGCAGTAGATTAGATGTAGAAAAGTCTAGTTATTGTTGGGTAGAAAATAGTGTTCTCACGGGTAATACCCACACTGAACATGTGCATAGATGTATGGAATAAGATACACAGACCTCCACACATTCTGTCTTTGGTCGAAATAGAAGCAGCAATCTGCAGAGGGCCTATTCTGAAGTAGCTGGAGAAGAAAAAGTAAATTCTTTTCAAGTCATATTATTCAGGTCACTCTTGTAAGCAAGTAGGACTGTGTGGGCTCCTAGAAGCTTTGTCGTGCACAGAATGCAGTTGCTGATTGCTTCTCACGGGATGTTCCTGCTTTGACCCTGGCTGAAAAAGGAAGAAAGTATTCTTCTCTCCACTATAAGCCCTGGTCATCTTACGTGTAGTTTAATGACTTACGTAAACTTAAATCTTTATTTCCATACCTTTTCCTCAAAGACTTCTTGTTCTTTTAAGAGGACAATTATGAATACAGTTTAAATGCATGTTTAAGCTCTGTAATTTAAATATTCATATAGTATATGTACATAACTCCTTTCCAGGAGACAGGTAAGGTGATGAATTCTCAGATTCAAATCACTGCTTTGTAAATGCTACTAGCAATCTGGAGGCCAAAACTCAACAACTTGCTGCAGCTACAGGGTTTTGAAGCTCAACAGTGAGTTTATGGTCAGTATTCTAGTGCAAAATACCCCTAGATAAAAGCACCACTCAGTAAATGCCATCAGCTGATCCAACAGGAACCTGCCACGTTCCCATGTGCCCTTTGGCCACTGCAGTGTGTCATTGTTCTTGGATGCATCATGATTCAGGTGCAGCTTTTGGTGGCCAACAGCAAGTGTCGTGGTACTGCCCTCAGACAAGGGAGTGTTGCTCTTGCCATGCAAAGCACAAGGGAATTCCGTGTCTCACCTGCTGTCTGGGACATCCAGAGATCTCCTGAAGCCTGTGTGCTGGGTCACCATCTCTCTCCCGGGGCTCTGAACATTGCTTGCCATTAACAGGAACCATCTGGTGTCCTGTCTGTGCAAGTGAAAATGTGAGGCAGCCACTGTCCCAGGGTCTCTGCACATACCTGTTTGGTTTGGAGAAACCCCAAAGTCCTCCTGACTATGCAAATGGAACCACAAGTGATTCCTGTGGGAGTGGTGGCATTGGTTTGTCTGTGTAAGGCTGCCTGGACGTGTTCCAGTCAACTAAAGAATGTCTTTTATTGTTATAATAATTACCTTCCCAATTGAAAGGAAGTTAATTTTACAACTCCTATACTTAAAACACTGTTAAAGACATAACGGCCAAATATTAGAGGATGTTTCTTGACTATTACTTCTAAAGTAGATGAATGTCAGAGTTCATTATATGGCAGTTAAATTTCAGTAAACAGTCTTTCAATAATCAATTCTAATCCTGCAGATTTAGAATGTCTGTCCTAATAGATCTAAATTAAATCCATCTCTGTGAACTTTGATTAAAAGCTTTCCATTTTCTTTCCCCCCTCTTTTACATCCAATAACTTTAGTAACTGATATTTCTTCACACTGCCAGTATAAGCACAGGGTCTCATTCACCCCATCCTATTAATTGCTTTTGTTTTATAACAGAAACTTCTTTTAAAGAAAACAGTAATCAAGCCCAAATCCAAACATTTCTAATATATGCTGCCCCAGTAGGAGTTTTTTCTTTGAATTTCTAATTAAAACCTTTTAACGAAAGACTGAAGTCTGTCAGGTCTCCCCTTGTCCTTGATGCATTCTGTGGGGGGGATAAAAAAAAAAAAAGAGCATTTTACTTTTAAAGAAGCTCCAGTTTCCTGAGACATTTGTATTCAGATATTACTCTCTCTTTCTCATGGGAGCACAGCTCTACTCTTCAAATGAAAAAGAAATAATAAAACACATCAAGAACAGTGGACCTCAGACCTACTCTTTCTCTCCTTGTCTTGGAATGTTATTTCCATATAGAAAGCTACTCTAATGGGACACTTGTAAATGGCAGGGAATTTAGCCCTTGTGGAGTCTTCTCCAGAAATTGGATTTTTGCTTAAGCAAACAGCAAACCATTCTGCAGGGAAAAAGCTATTTATTTGGCTGCCTGTTGAAAAGCCTTACAAAAATACAATTCAGTCTGCTACAATCAGTGAAGTCAGTCTAGTACACCCTGAAAAAAAGAATCATTATACCTCAGGTGGATGTTGAAACAATCTTTGAAGTGCTGTGAAAGTTAATATGAAATTAATCCAGATTTTTCAGTTTATTTATAATGGGATCATGCAATCTAATACATAATACTAATACAAACCACTGCCTGCATATCTGAATGTGGTTCAGTTGCATAACTCTGGGCATGGACGGAATCTGCATGTTCCAGTCTTCCTGTGGAGGTGTCCAAGCTTCTAGAGCAGTTCAGCTCCGAGGGAGGGCCAGTTACAGCTCTTGTATGATGAGGCAGTACTACACGTGTTAGCAGAACTGTTTGGGTTTTGTTAAGGTTGGTATCATTCTGTTTGTGTTGCAAGGCATTTTTTACAGACACGAGTTGACAAACATTTAGGGAAAAAAAATTAAAACCCACACCCAATTCTAAGAGAACTAGAAAGCAGAGATTGTAAGCTTGATTTGACATCTCCATTTGAACTTTTGCCTTGGCTTGCATGAATACATTCCATTACCTCTGCTAACTCTTCTAGAAGACTGTTGTCTCACTAAATACACAAACTTCATGTACAAAATGTATTGCTCAGTGTGTGATCCATGATCACACTGCTCTCTTTCTTGAGAAAGGAATTTCCTTTCTTTATGTCCCTCTCTAGTTCATACATCCTTTTGTACCTGAATAATTCATAAATGTTAATCATTGTCATTTTCATGAAAAGATCCCCATTTCATTAATGTGGAGGTTAGATGCAGGCTGAAGTTCCATATTGCATCTGAACTTTCATTTTGCCTAGCATAGTATCTATTGGTCAAAAGAACATTTTATTGCCTTAAATGGTAGGATTTTGTTAAATTAGATTGTAGATTTTCTAGTTCTATACTAACATTTGATGCTGATAATGAACACATTCATTTTAATGTCACCACCACAGCTAGCATCATTTCAGTTGGGAATAGAATCCAGTTGAGTATAGCAGCATTTGCTTTCCCTTACCTTCTCTTCATCCCTTATTTTTTCATCCTTTGCCAAGTTATTATTGCAAATACAGTGGGGACTACTGTTTTGTTGCTCATATAGTGATGGCACAACAACTTCTGGGAGTGTTTTCAGAAAATTTCAAAGAATACTGAAATTACTATAATATATATTTGGGGCTACAGGGCTGACTTTAAACAGTTTCAATACTTTGTGTATTGTACTCAAATTTTTAGGTCAAACAATTAACAAATTAAAATCTGTACACAAACATATTGAAAAGTAACCAAAGCAAACAAAAAACCAGCTGTTCAGATACTTTATTGTTGTTAGACACACGTTCATAGACATAACTTTGTGAAACTGAACCATAACCAATCTTTTCTTGATAAATCAGCTAGTTGCTTACCTCAAATTAATATATTTTAGGTGAATCATAGAATCATAGAAAGTTTTGGGTCAGTGAGCTTAAAGATCATCTAGTCCAGCATCCCTGCCATGGGGAGGGACACCTCCCACCAGAGCAGGTTGCTCAAAGCCCCATCCAACTTGTTCTTGAACATGTCCAGTGATGGAGCATCTACAGTGTCCCTGGGCAACCTCTTCCTGTGCCTCAACACTCTCACAGTCAAGAACTTAATTAACTCTCATTCATCCTCCTTGATAAGTTGTTTCATCCTTTAAAATTCTCAAACACACAATTGATGTATGTCATGCTGTAATTTTTTTTAGTGTTCCGAAGCTGTATTTTCTATGTCAGTTGTCCAAGTAGAATTCTACCTTCAGAAACATTATGAAAAAATACTGATTTTGTTATTGTTTCGTATTAGTATTTAATGCATATGCATTGTTTCAAAAGCAGATTATCAGAGTGAAAAAATGGCAAAATAATTTGGCTTCCAACTCTCCTCCATCACTTTCACTCCACCCATATGTATTCCTACAGCAATGAAAATCCATGACAAGCTCCATGCTGTTCTTCAGATTGGAAGCAGAAAACGGTTCAACGGGGAGGGAGGGTGGCAGAAGGAAGATGGGAATGGGAAGGAATTCTCCAAGTGAATTGTTCTATTGTGATATTTAAGTGCTGCTTCAATTAGGACTAAGTGAATACTCAAAACAAGGGAAGCTGGCCTTTATAGTTTTAACTGGGAGGCAGGTGATGATTAATTCTTTGACATCTTTCTGTTCAGCCAGATATAGAATTGACTCAAGTGCATTACAGAAGACGAAATAGCTCAGTGAATTATACTCCTCTCCATTATGGAGCGGAAAAAAATGGCATTAACAAAACTACAGAGTGAAAGTCATGGTATTTGAGAGTTCTCTAAGCACTCGGTTCACGATCGTTCAGGAATTATTCAAAGGCTAGAGATGAACATGTCCATTAAACTGTGGTCTTAAAACTTCTAAGCGTTGTGTAATTTCATGATACTTTTCAATTACGTATAATAGGATAGATGTGAACTTTCATATTCTTCACCTTTCTGGTGTTTATAGACATGCTTCCCATAAATTAAACCTTCCACCATTACGTACAACGATTTATTTTGCTGACTTGTTAGATGCTTCTTTTTATTTAACTTATTTCCTTTGTCCTGTTTCTAACTACCAGGTTGGCCTTAGGAGTTTTGCACTAATGTCATCATGTTTAGGTTGCATGTGAACGTGAAGAGGCAACAGTGGGGCTGTTGCAGCAGCTTGTGTGTTTTGAATGCTGTGAGCATGTATGGAATCTTTCTCAATCTTGGTAGTGCTGTAATTAATACCCAGAAGCATGGAACAGCCAGTAGATGGGAGAGGCTGTGCGGAGCTGTGGCTGCACTTCTCTGGTTTTCAGGTGTGAAATGTGGTACTAGCTTGCAAGGATGTTGAGTCTCTTTAAGATGTCCAAGTGATATGAAGCCCATGGAAGGAAAGGGAGTCTGCTTTTGCCAAGTTTCAGCTGACCAGGGCAGGAGAGATATGCTCCTCACCTTGACCAGGAGCAGCTCCTTGCCTTGTGGCTCTGGTTAAAGCAAGGAAAGGTTCCCTTTTATTAAGCAGAAGACATTTTTAAATGCAGGTTTTGTGCCTCTGAGGAAATCTCTATGCTGACTTTGTGATAGGTCTTTATTAGGACATATAGGCTATATATAACACCATTATATCATGAAAAAGGCATTATCATTTTGGGCTTTTTTTAATTAACATTTTCAGTTAATTGAAACATTTCCTGTGCTTGTGCCAGATCCCTTATATGTTAATAGCAAAAGATTTTACTCTAATAACACTAACTATAATTGAGAGTGAATGCATATGAATTCTCAATGGCACTGGGGGGAAGAATGCTCCAAAGGCACAGTAAATGTATGCATTTTGTGTTTTAGGGGAACGGCGGTGCAATTACTGTATAACCCTCACTTACCAACCGTTTTAACCTCAATTTAATGTGTGGCAGTTCTCCCAGAATGACCTTGATGCAGTGCTGAATGTTTTGCATTTTTAACAGGCTCAAACAGATACAAAGAAATGTATTCCCAGTTAATGGGATATTATGTCCAAACCTTATTTAACATTTTATAAATTGTATTTATAGAAAACCTCCATCTATTTGCAGTATATTAAGTAAAATCCCTTTAGTCAGACAGGAGCATTTCTTGTGTTGTGCTGAGCATCTGATCAGTTATTACTTTGTATGTGGAGAGGTGCTATTTAAAGACTTACAGACTCCCTTGAAGTAAATTGTACCCTCCAGCTGAGACCTGACACAGTGCAAATAATACATCCAGTATTCTGTATAGTCTTTGGTGGCAGACTGTTGGTTTTGAGATCCCTCAGAGGCATCTCCAGCCTTAGTTGTACGAGCCAAACTTTTGTGGATTGGTACCTTTGAAAACTTCAAATGTTGTACAATGCTATCAGGACAGTGGAGGAGCTGATCTCAAAGTCCACTATTAAAACTTCCCTCAAGGACATTTTCATTAGAACTTTGTACATGGACAGTTCAAAAGACTTGGCTATTGATTTTTGCTCAGAAGTCCTCGCTGTCTTCTCGTATTGTTCAACATTTTGACAGAATTTCAAACCCCACAAACTGTGGCAGCAGAAGATCCCAGTCAGGATTTGATGCTGTTCATTTGATTTCTTCAGGCCACATCCTTCCTGTGTCCTTGTCAACACTACAAGGAGAGGAGCCGTCTTAGAAGATTTGCTAAAAGGCAGAAGCAATTTCACAGCAATCTAAAAAAAATCTGACCTTTCCACATACAGAAAATCTCTTTTAAGTAAATAACCTTTTTAGCTGTAAAATTTTGCTGAGACATTCATTTATCAAAAACATAGATAAAAATCACTGCGTGTTTATCTCTTTACCATTTAAAAATTGCATTAAAACCAACCTACCACCCATGCATGTGGACCATCCTAAAATGCCTCTAGCAAACAAAACCATTTCATTATGTAATGGAACTGTTGATTTAAAGTTTGTGATGCTAGAAGATGAGCAATTAATTATTACCATCTGCACTGCCTACTCTTACCTTATTACCATTTTCATGGACACTGTGTAATGAGGTTCATTTAGCCTCAACTGCATTTCCAGGATAATATAGCAGTTCAAAATTAATAGGATTTATGAAGAAGTTAATGAATGAGCAGTGTAATTATTTCTGTTTAAGGAAAAGCATGATCTACTTGATCTTTATGAAAGATATTGCAGGTTTTTTAATTGCTAGGTGCTTACATACTACACTGGTGGTTGGCAAGGCTGACATTTTCTCACCTTTTCCTTGATTTCACTCAACACATTTTGAAATTAAAAAAATTCAAGATAAATACCTTTCCTAAGGTGGGGAACTATTGAGCAGAGCTTTGTTAGAGACTTTGTGGTCCTGTCATATTCTAGATTATTACATTTTATTCGTGATTTACATCACCCTTCTTTATATGACTTCTGAATTCCTAAGTTTTCAGACTCCAGAAAAACATTTAAATAGGTACTAACCATCCAAAAAATGGTTAGGGCCATCTCTTATTCAGGAATACCAGTAAGTACCATTAATTTTCCAAATGTGCTTAACTCTTTACTTCTGAGACAGAAATGTTTCCACCCACAGATGCCAGCATAGACATGGACTATATTACCAGGTATGGTCAGTACCTTAGTAATAATAATTAGTCCATTGGTATATGTGTTTTAAGACCTCTGTCCAATGAGTAGGATTTCATGGAAGGAAGAAGAGCTTGTCTGTGTCCATCAGGTTTCAGTATTTCAGAATATTCTGGTTTTTTTCATTATTAGAACATCTTCCCTGCACAATATGGCTTCCATCTTAACCATGGTGTTACCTAAATGTGAGAGAGTATTTGGAAAAATGGATCCTGAATACTCATCCCAGTGTTAATAACTAGGCTCACAGATGCCTAATTTAGTAGTTACAATTGTACGCTTTACAATTTTTTAAGGATAAAATATGCAGAGAAACTTTTACTAGTTTTGGATGTAAGAAGAAGTGCCAGCAGAAGAGAACCCTTGGCACAGCCATAGCTACTGCTCAGTTAAGGTGGTTTCTCTGTGACTTAGTCAAACAGGTGATTTCTATTCCAACAGAGTTGGAAATCTATCAGATCCTGGGAAGAAATACCTAAAACAGGCATCAACTATTTCAGACAGGTGAAATAATGTAGAGTTTCTTGTTTCTTCACTCACAATGAGCTGTAAGAACCCCTTTCTTCTTTTTCCTATGATTTCATCCCAGGAGCTCCCTGCAGAGCTGCTGCTCCTCCTCCCAGGACAATCCATTTAATGACTTGTACAGTTTCATGCCACTTCTTTTTCCTCATGGAATTTTTCTTCCCTCAACATCTGTGCTGGAGCCTTGCATCCTTCCTTACCCCCGTGGATATTTTCTTTGTCCTGCACTGTGGATATTTGTTCTGAAAAAACATACATGGAATTGGGCTATTAAAGAGGATTTATTTCTGTTGAAATTGGAAGCCACCGAGTCATTTATCAAGCTCAAGTGTGAAGATTTTATTTTTTATTAGAAAATTGTGGACATGGTTGAATTGACATGGAAGTTTTGGTTTACTTTATTCTTATTTTTAATAAAATAATTTGAGATCATTCAAAAAGTTCTTTATAACTACAACAAGGAAGCCTGATTTTGACCAGACACAGGATGAGCTCTGTGAGACCTCAGCAGCAGATCTGCACTGCACCAAATGAGCTGTTGGGATATGGCCACTGGAATCTCAAATAGTGGAATGCTCTTTTTGCTCCTGTTTTTAGAAAATAAGCTTTAGGATTTTGTCCTTGTCTTTGGCTTCATCAGGGGCTCGTTACACTGTGTTCTGCAGAGGGTCTCTGCAGGGCTGAGAAGTGGCCAGCTGGGAAGGCCTGTTGCTCAGCCCCCTCCTGTCAGGTAACTGTGGATGAGATGGCTGGTTTCTGCTCCTCTGCCTGTGTAGGCATCCTAGCATTGCATCTCTGCTTGTGGCATAAACAGCCCCAGTGAATTCTGTATTGACACAGGGCTTAGGAGATTGGGATCATTCAGTGTCCATCCAGACATTTCCCTCTTTTCTTAAATGCATTTTTACTTACAGCAGGATGCATTAAGAAGGGCTTTTCATTCACATGAACATCCACATCAGCTCATTAGTTGCAATGAGTTGTTTGATTCTGTCTACTCATTAAAGTTCTGGTGTATTCATGGAAAAAAAACCCAAAACAATAAACAAACCCAACAAGTATAGTTTACCATTTTATGATTTTATCACTAATGTTCAGGAATTGCATCTTTTCCATGTAGAACTAATTCATTTCAGATCAACTTTTCTGAAATGTCCAATATAATTTTTTTTTTACCCTTTTGTTTTATGGTGGAGTTTTTTTGTTTGTTGTTGTTATGTTTTGGTTTTTGTTCTAGAACTGGTGAAGGACTAATAAAAACTTATATAAATAATTCTAGCTCTTCTCCAAACAATTAAATTCTCAATTAAGTTTGTTATCAGGGGATTCAGGGGTTCTTTGAACCCCTGATAATGATACCTTCAAATAATTACCTTGTCGTAGTTATTACCGAAGATAAATATCTCTACATTTCAGACCTGTCCTCGTATTTCTAGGGAATTGGGAATTCTTGGTTTCCATGTTAAATAAAGTGAAGAAACTTTCTGTTTATCCAGTAATTTACACATTTTTAATTGTGGCATCTTGATTTACTAGAAAGTAATATTAGGAACTATAAAACAGCCTGGTCAATTTTTTCCCAATGTTTTCTGTGTTGTTGTCTTGGTAAATGGGGAGATGGTTTTAAAGAATGTTATTTATCTTTTTCTCATATACATATTTTTCAAAGTTTATGAGAATAGGCTTTGTGTGGAGGCTGGAGAATAAAGCAGATTAGCAGGAGAGTGGTTGATGGATCTCTTGGCACTCGGTGAACACAAGCTGTGCTCCAAGCAGATTCATGCACATATAATCTCTCTGATATACCTTAGCACTGCACAGAGAGAGAATGTCATTGAAATAATTTTCATGTGTGGAAGGAGGTTGGAATGAAGATACTTTGGTAAATTTAATCTGCTTATAGTCATGCTGAATTTTCTCCTCAAAAATTACCTGGGCAGTTTTCTCCTAGTTCCTGAGCAAGTAATTCTAAGACTATTTGACAGATGATTGTACTTCAAAGTACACAATAACATGGCTTTGATATAATACACCCTTCTCTGCTTATGCACATACACATCTCTATTGGCATTAAAGACGAGGAGAGTAGGGGGGAAAAAACCAACCAACAAAAACCAAAACAAGCCAAACAACAAAAAACCCCTATCCATCAGGTGACAATTTGTGCAAAGAGCTGTGAAGTCATCATCATAGCAGTAACAAATGGCTGTAAAAATACCATATGACTCCTCTTCCTGCCTCCTTGGTGGGAACAGAACTGATACAGCAGGAATGGGCTGCACACCAAGAAAATGAATAAACAAATTCCACTACCATTTGGAACTCAGATTTGAGAAAATTCTACCAGGAAGAATCAAGTGTGGGAGAATGGAACAGAATTGTTTAGAAGAGAAAAAGGACAATCTACAAAGAAATACAAGATATCAACAGGGCAAACGAGGAGGCAGAGTTTGAGAGTTTCAAGTGGCATGGCTCACCACTTTATTGAAACGCTTTCTGAACTCTTGTGAGGCTGAACTGGCAAAAACCCCAGGTATTGTAAAGGAGTTGCAGCAGAATTAAACTACTCAAGCAATTTGGACAAATCAGTTAAAAGCTTACTGACAATAGGGATATTCTAAAGGGAACAAAAATTGCTCTTTATAAGAAAAAAGCGTAAAATAATTTTAATTTGGTTAAATATTACTCTCCTTTAACATTCCAAATAGTGAAAACTCTAGAAGATAGTTTATTCCCTCATTTCAAATGATTTTAATTCATCTTAGAACTCAATGAAAATAATTATGATGACTGTAACAGGCATTAAATTGGGCTCAGATAAAAGAAGGGATGGTGAGCACATTTTAATTAATTAATAATGATAATTTCTACTTGGTAACAATTTATGAAGGTTTGTAAGTCCCATTGCAGAGATGAGGGGACTCATGTGCAAAGTGTGACTTCATGGCAGTGATAGACACCACCAGTCAGTCTATCCCTAGTCTACTGGCTTCAGTGGACAGTGGCAGTTTCAGTGGTTTACCTGCACCCAGCTTACATAAGGTGAAGTGGTTTGGAGTCCCCAGGTGTTTACCCTTAACCTTGTTTTGATGCACTGCTCTGTCCACGTGTCTTCTTGTCACCTTTCCATCAGAACTTTCTTACCAATCTTTTCTCCTAATCTTTGATCCATTACATTTCTCACCCATCTTCTGTTTCTGCTTTCCCCTTTTTAACTCATTCTCTCACTTCTCAGTCAATTTAGTATTTTTCATGCCACCATCTTGCCTGCAGTCCTTTTCTGTGAAGCACTTGGCCCAGTGTATTCTCCATTTAATCCATTGTATTCACTTCCTTCCATTTCATGCTGTGCGACAAATAATTCTTACAGTCAACTTGCTATCACAGACTAATCTGGTGTGTGCAGATAATCCCTTCTGCTAGCAAAAACTTGATATACTGGGCTCAAATGTGATTGAGCGAGTGCATCACAGAAATTCTGGCAAATTGAGTGTCTTCTGAAATTAAAGCTTTTTTTTCTTTGAAAATACTGACCCTGAGAGCAGTAAGAGAGGCACTTTGCAGACATTGCTAAAGCTTGAAAACAGGTTTTTCTAAACATAAGGTTTTTCTAAATAGCATCAAAGTAAAACAACAGTTTGCTTATATCATTAACACTCCAATGTGAATCTCCATGAGTTTGAAAGGGAAATTTTTGTCTTCAGTGTGACAATTTTATGTCTTATTATTTTTCTTGGTCACAGCTTCAGCCACTTTATTTTCACAATTCAGTGAGCTTACTTCAGAGGGCTACCAAAATAATTTCCTGAAGTTGAAAAGTTCTAACTAACATACAAATCCCTGTTCTCAACTCGTTTTTGAGACACTAATCAAATGAGTTTCCCCATGAGAAGATGGGAAATGATGGTTTATTTAAGAGACAGTCAAATTTCCTCAGTTAGAAACTCTAGTATTGCCAACCCCAAGAGTTAAGGAACAGCCCATTGCTAAACTTAAGATGGGCTTCAAAATTAGGAGGCTGTGATTGCTGTGGTTTTTGTACTTTTAATAGCAAAGGCACAAGGAATGTATTTTTCCACATTCTTACTTAGCTGGAAACTTACTGTAACAAATAAATAAATAGAATGAAAGCAAAAATATTTGTTCGTTTAATCTAATATTCACTAACTTGATATAACAGGTCTCTGTTAAATCAACCACCATTTCAGGTAGTAGTAAAGTGCTGTTTGAACCATCAGTCTTCTTTTCCACTTTCACTTTTTCATACTTGTGCTGACCTTCTGAATTTTGCTCTGTGCACTTCCCTTTTAGAAATGATACTGCAATGTATGGTTTTCCAAACAGTTCTAGTCTCAACTTCTAACAGTTTCCTGTAGCTTTGCCTTAAGTCTGAGATAGTGTTGCAAGACTTAATAAAGCAGGTTAGATGGTATTTACTATGTGACTCATGCAGACAGGTTTATCATGGAGGGTAATTACCTCTCATAAATACTTTAGCAGGTTTGTTCTCTCTGCTGATGAACTTAAAGGGTTTTTTTCCCCAAGTTCTATTTCTGAAGTAACACCCCTCTCTATACCGAAACAACCCTGGGAAAACTGTGAGTGCTGTAGAAGGGCACAGAGAAAGGATGCAAAAGCCCATCTGTCTGGAGGCATCAAATTGAAGACTTTGTGTACCTTCTGTGCAAATGTACTGTGTAAGTCTAACGTAAGTAGTCCAATCTGCTTAAGCCTCTGTAGACTCAAGACAGCTGTACAGTAGCTGTGAGACTGCCAAAGTGATTCCATTTAGGAAAGGTTTGTGTTCTCTTAATCAGTAGTTCTGATTTGCATTGGTCATCTCTATCAGCCTGACTCTAGCTTTCCTGGTCACAGCTACTGGGTTCCATCTTGAAACCACCCCACTGATGCTGATAGACCAATGTCTAAGTTATAGTAGAAATGTGCACTCAGAGTTGTCATCTACCTCTTACTGTGTCTGTCATTTGGTGACACCGTATTTTCTTTTATTTTCTGGTGAGCCTGCCATCACAAGTATTTTTAAAGTTAAATCAAATGATTTGACATCCTTTATGATCTCCTATAATTTTTGATGCCAGTCTAACAACCGTAAGCATTTCAGACAGAAGAATACAGCCTTAGTATAGCTGGATTGTGCCTAGACAGATAAGACTAGAGATATTCAGAATTATTACTATCAGAAGTGCTTTCTATTTTCCACTTTGCATTTGGGATTAATATTCTGATGAATTCATTTTCCATTTGATGACTGAGAAGATTAATTCATAAGCAGTTTATCTCTGGAATCCTTTTTCAACATAATACAAGCAAGAGAGGTATCATGCCCAGTTAGAATTACCTGCTAGTGAAAATTTGAGCTAATTTCAGTTATTAATTTCGGTTCTAATTTCTCACTGAATTTGTTGACTTACAGCCTACGTGATAATGAAATATTACTGCTGTTTTAATATAGCATGAAACACATGATGGTCAGACACATGATGCACACAAACTTAGAAATCTTTACACGTATACTAAAGGGATGACGTTGTTAACATCAGTCAATTAATAGAACACTGATTTAAACAACACTGGGGCTCACCTGTATTTCTGGACATAATTAATAAAGCTTAGTCATTGGAACATTAGCAGAGAAGCTGCTTGTGACAGGTTTCTAAGTTACAGTGGTTTTCATAGACAGTTACTTGACTGTGCTAAAATTTAGTGTGTGGTTTGAAGTATTTTCAACTGCAAAGTGGTGGAATGGCTTTTTCTTCTAAAAATAAATGTAGGTCCAATAAAGCTGGTTTCTTTGTTTCTGACTTCTTTAGATACTGGGATAGGTGTGATTATTCATCACCTGAAAAATCCATTCAGACTTCTATTCCATTTAAATAAATTATAAGAATGAATATAGGAAAATAAAATTGTACAGCTTGATTTAATCAAATCCATTGCCATGTTCTCTGGAAGTGTTGCTTAGCTTTCTACAGATATCAGATTTACTTTATACTACAATATTCATATTTAGTCTACTTTTCGCTAACCTACATAATATAATTTTGATGGTAAATCCTTGCTAGTATCATTAACTTATTGAAAAGAAGCTTAAATATGCATCAGAAACATGGGGAAGCATAAACAAATTCCAAGGTTTTCATTTCAGTGAAGCATAGCTTGGTAATATAATAATTTTGCTTTGGTCTGCAAAAGGCAAGGCTGTAGGAGACAGGTTGTAGAGCTTATCCAGACACTTTTTCTGCAGCACTGAAGGTGCAGTGAGAGCTCCTCCTCTTGGAACATCTCTAGGAGAGTCCTCAGCATTCTTACTGCTACTCTGAATAGGAAGCTGGCCTTGCTTGCAGCTTGGGAAGTTGGGGGGATGTTGATCTCACTGCCTTAAACTGTCCTTGGGGCTAGATAGCTGCTGAGGCAGAGCTGTGGGAGGGAGGATGTTTTTTGGGAAGATGCATACTTTGGCACATTTTTTCTTATCAGTTGGAAATAAAATATATTTCCCTGAAACTGTGATGTTTGCATACCTCTCTTCCAGTTCCCTTCCATGTGCTGGGAATGCTCAACCATCAGTGAAATAGAAATTGAAAGCTCAGGCTTGGTTTTAACTTTCAATATATCCTAAGGTCTTCTATTTAAAGAAAACAGTTTCTTTACCCCAACTTGTTTATCTGGACCGGAATTTAATCTGAAGAGATATAAAAGTTCAGTGAAGGAAAGGAAGAAGATTTTGGAAAGAAGTCTTCCTATTGTGAGGCTTTGGTTTTGTTTCCATTCTTTCTTAAGAAATGTTGGAGTATTCTTCGTTTTTAGAAAGTGTTTGCTTACATTAGGAAGGAAAAGTAAAATAATTAATGAGTTTATTGAGATATCTTCTATTTTCTGAGCTTCTGTTACGTCCAAAATGATGGTCATCATCATGTTGCTGAAATGGTTAAACTGAAAGGGTGATTGTATGGATCAACTCAGATGCTACTCAATGCAATGCTGCTTACAGCAGTGACAGCACGTTGGCAGGCAGGATAATGGCAGAAGACATTTATCCTTTGACAAAACAGTACAGGTTGAGGAAAATAGTCGTTCAGCAAAGAGCAGAAACAAAACAAGCACCCTGGAAGTTCTGTTCCAGCCATTGCTAAACAGTTCATACACTTATTTCCAAGGTAATGTCAGCCCACTCCAGCATTGACCAGTGTGTCAATAGCTCTTCTCTTTAAAAGAATGAATGATTAGTTTCAATCTTTAGTGTTCCAATTTCACATTGTAAGCAGGAGACAATTTATTTTTTAGAAGAAATTTTTATCACTGTTTCAGTGACAACAATAATCTGTCTTAGACTTACCAGGTAGTATTAAATTTATATAGTTGCGCTTGGGCTCTGGAAGACATGAGCATCATGAAACATTTAAAACACATGAAATACAGTAACTGGAAGTTTTAATTGCCTGTAATTGTAAATGAGTCAGTGAATGTTATATATACCTTGCAAAAATATGTCTGATAATATATATTCCTTGCTTGGAGACAAATATTTTATTTTATTTTTTTTTTGTCTTTGTAACACTTCCGAATGACCAACAACTCAAATGTCCCTTTTTCTGTGGTCCTAAAGCAAACCAAAAAGAAAGAGAAATCTGTCACAAAAACTTTTTGCATAATTCTTACCAACTTCAAAGTTCTGGGAATAGAAAAAAAGAAGTTTCTAGTACACTGAATGGAAGTGCATTCTGCTGAACTGCCTGAGCTCTGAGGGTAATTTAAATGAGGTTCATATAGTGGTAGTTAAAACAGCATGTGAAAGTTGTTTGCTGTAGCTTATGTCCTGTTTGCATTCTCATTCTATGCCAAGACAATTCTCTTGATGAGCATAACTGAGGAGTTATTTGTTCCAGAATTCACTGGTTTTGTAACATAAACTAAGTGTCAGTTCTTCTTGAATGTGATGAGAAATAATTCATAATGCCTTTGTCAGATTATTGGAATACATACATATGTATTAAAGCAGGAAATGTAGTTGTAAAAATGGAAGAATTGTTCTAAGTATCAAGAGGCTCATAAACATCAGGAAAAAAAAATTCCATTTTCTCCAGCATTTCAGGCTTGAGAAAACCCACTGCAAATTTGCCAGCACGTCTAGAGATCAAAGTGTGTCCTTGTCATTCTCAGATTAATCACAGGAGCTTGACACAATTCTGAGGTAATGCTATGAAAAGGGAAATTTTGCCAAAAGTAGATGTGTTTTTATGTTTAAGCATTACAAGCTTTAATTTAAATTTTAACTGTCATTATAGACAGTTTGAGTAGAATTTATCTATATCAATAGATTAATCATGATTGACTAATTGGTTTGACAGTGCATTCCTGATATGATAAGAAATATTTCCTGTCCCAAGTAATTTAGCATGGAAAAGGCAAGAGTAGGAGGCAAAAGTATAATAAATGCAATAATTAGGATAAATATAATTCTAATTCAAGAGGGAACTTGTGGGGTGCTCTGTGTTTTTTCTGTGTGTAACAATGAAAGGAACTGGAGCGCAGGAAAAAAAGAAATGAGGGAAGAAAAAATGACTGGAACAATGTCATTAAATAGCTGTAAATTAAAATCAGTTTCCTTAAGTAATTAATCAATTAATTTTGAAGCCTGTAAATTCAAGTCATTTATGGATAACTTATGATCTCATCTAGAATTAAAATACAGTGATTTTTCTATTTACTGGGTGATTGCCTGGGATTTTGTCTCAACAAAACACATTAATTCTTTCTCGGTTTGTAATTTGGGTGTTTGCTTGGGGTTTTTCTTGTTTCTGTTGGTTTTGGGAGAGACAGAGAGAGCAAACCCATCTTAACTTTGCTGCCTGTGACCTGGGAAATCAAATGAGCAGGACACAAAACAGCTCCATGCTTATTTGTATTCTGAATCTGAATAAAGCACTATGCACTCTTTTTGGTAACAAAAATTGGAGTCCAGGAAAAAAAAAGATCACAATTACTGTTAGAGTCTACTGGATATTTTGCATTTTGCCTTTTTTTTTTTTTTTTTTTTTTTTATTTCAGAGCTGTAGCCCTGTTGATTTTATTTTTTTTTCTTGTGAGCTTTAAGAATAGAATGCAGTGATACTAACTGCAACTCCCACATCTGCGGGTTCCCAGCATTGCTTACCTTTACACTGTTGCTGGCAGGCTTTTTCCCTACAACTATAGAAAGATATTCACATGCTCAACAAAAGGATAATTATCAAATTCACATAGCATTTTGGTTTCTAAGGCCAAGTCTTTTGAGAGCCAGAAGGTACTGTGAGTGCTTTATGATTACATTTACCAACAGCATGACAACATACACTTCAGAGTATTCAAAGGAAAACATAATCAGGTAACCAAGGGAGGACAATTATCTTTCATACTAATTGTTAATTTCCTTTTAACCTTTAATTAACAGTGAATTTTTGGTAGGTCTGAATAGGCTTGTTAGGCTTCTTGCTGGTAGAAGGTCATGGAAATATCTCTTCTCCCAATTGCACAGATGCTGTATAAATAAAATATAGGTGCATATACAATATATAGGGTCATTTGCACTTTGAAGTGCATAAAGTATGAAAATCTTACACTGCTGAAAGCCCTGGTGCTGCCAGGAGTTTTTACTTGTAGCTTCAAAAGGAAATTCAAATAGATTTGCATTCTCAGTTTGTTTCTCTTGGCACATTTTTGATACAATCAGCAGCAGTTACTTGAAAGGCTCAGAACTGATTAGCATAGAGCCTAATATGCCTTCTTTAGATGCCGTCCTAGAGAATATTCCCTGCAGAGCAAAGGTTAAGATGCACAGAAGAAACAAAATGCCTTTCTCCCGAGTGCTGAGTTACTCAGCGTTCTGGAGACTCCTTCCTTTAAGATGTGCTGCTCTCTTTTGGTGGGTGCTTCATTACAATAAATACAAAATACAAGAAATGCTCCATTTTCAAAACATTTCTATCATATTATCTAAGCAAACAGATATTTGACAGTGCAGTGTGTTCATTCTTGCATTTGTCATATAGACTGATGTATTATATAGTTGTAAATTAAGCATCCAGGCATATAGTTGTTAGGAAAGGGTGTTGGGAAAGAAATGGTTTGGATTAGAACCCCTGGTGACAAATTCTGCTGGGTTACAGGCAGTAGCAATATGTAAGACCTCAGACCGTTCAAGTCATGTGGGTTACATTGATTTGTTTCCTGATTAAATAAAACAGGTAGCAAAGCAATGTGCATTATGCATGGGATTAATAGCTTCATATTTCCAGCCTTGGTCAGGTTCCAGTAAAAAGGCAATGGGGAATCCTAGGACAAAGGTTATTGGGTCCTCAGTATCCACCTTGCTTGTGATCAGCAATCTCTTTTCATTGTGCTCTTTGCCTTTAAATGATAGTCTCATTGTGCACCTGACTGCATTTAAATATCTTGATGATATAACAATGCTGCTAAAAGTAATTTTTTTAATACTATTAACCCTTTTTTCCTAGATGAATTCTAATTCTGAGATGCTTTCTTTCTTGTTTGAGGCACCATTCACATAGACATTCTTTGTTGTCTTGATTGTAGTGTCCTATCATCAGCAATCAGGTGACTGTATCTTTGTGTTCATGGACTTTGTGGTTACTTGAGACATTAAGAAAATAATAGATGGAGTATCTTACCCAATCTGCTAGTCCTTACAGACTCACCCAGACACATGGGCACAAGAGAAATGGTCCAGCCTGATACACAGCAGATTGCAACTCTGTTAAGGGAGGAAAAATCACTCTAACCATGGCTTCCCTTTCTCTTTCTGTATATACCTGAAGACCTAAATCTTCCCTCTTCTGTCTCAATGACTTTGTATGCATAACCTAGCAGAACTAACTGATGAAACCCTTTCACATCACTATATCTGAGAAAGAACATTTTCTAGACAGTAGAACTCACAAACTGTTCCTGAATTGTCCCTGTGGGCAGTGTGGGACTAATTCCTGCTGCAGACTGAGCAATGTCTGTGATTGTGTCAACAGGAACTTTACAGAATGAGGACTTGAGTGGGAACTTTTGTCCATGCAAAACAGGTTGCTGTCTCAAGAAAATGATGTTTTGTCAATTATTGATTTTGATAAAAAATTAGATAAAATATTTTTAATAATATAGGATCATGACTGCACCTGAACTTCCCTGTGCAGTGTAAAATACATACTTTGTCCATAGCAAATCTGCTATCCCTGTTGGTGTATTCTCTTTAAAGTATAACGTAATAAACCAACATTTATTGTTCATGATCAGCAGTCTTCTCAGTCTTTGGAATCAAGGCTGCTTTTGGCCACTGTCTACAAAGGGCCAAATGGATAATAGAGGTCATCTGTGCAATCTCTGTCTTAGACCTGCTGCAATAGGGTGGCTTCACATCGTGCTGGATGTCATCCTCTTCACTTCAGCAGCATTCACAACTGTAATACATGTGGAATAGTCCCAAGAGAGACTTATGTTGAGCTGCCAAGAAAAAAGTGTTTCTATCAAGAGAAAACATGTTACAAAATGACATACTAAGTGAATTAGATCTTGTACATGGAAAAAACACTATGCCATGCAAATAGTGTATCTTCCCAGCAGTGTCTTGGGAAGGAACAGTCATTCTCGCTGGAACCCTGGAGAGGGGAAAATGAAACCTTTTCAGAAATTGCTAAATTTTCTTTCTTGGATTTGTAGCAATATGACAGGCCAGATCATTTTGGCTGTACTCATGTTGATTCATGTATTTCCTTCCAAGTAATAAGAGAATTCAATTAGACAGCAAGCACCTTCAAAATGCCAGATGGACATACAAATAGGAATAATTGTCACCACCTAGAAGAATTATTTCAGTCTTTCCTTTGAAAAAAGTGCAAGATGCTTTGGGATTCTGACTACTAGGTTGTAACCAATGTGAAGCTCTTGATCAGTGATTGCATTTCTCTTTCAAGCCAGTAGCTTTCCAAGGAAAAGACAGAGATAATGAAGAGGGTATTCTTGCCATGTCCAAGACAGAACGTAGGCTGATGGCTGTGGTGGTTTAGTGGAACACTTGTATGGCTGGAAGATCTCTTCATCAGTCTTGAGGGACAGTGTTTGCCTAGGCTTTTCGCAAGCACCTGTGCATGAACTATTTTTATTGCTTTGTTGCATTTGAAAGGTTCCAACTATAGGTAGAATACCCAAGACACTCATTTTTCCCTAGCCATTAAACAAAATAGGACTGTGTAGAACACGTTCATGCCATTGCAAGAACAGGAATATCTGCCTCTAATTAGTTTCTTCAAAGTTAAGGGACTGATAACGTGTTTCTAATTATAACTGTTGTCTGTATAGATGTGAGAACTAATAATTCTATTTGTAACCAAGAGTAATGATACCATCATTTCACACGGCACAAATTAAACTTTCTACTTTCTTCCTAGAAAAAAAAAAAAAACCCTGTCATTTTACCTTAAAGGTATTTGTATTTGCACAGCAATCTTACTGTGGTTCAACTTGAGAGTTTAGCACATATTTGTAACAGCATCTAAAAGAACCAAGGCCCTCCCATCATATAATGGTATGAAACAAAGGGTGGAAGCTCCCTATTTTTTCTCACATGAAGATTCATAAGCTGGAAAATGTAAATCCTGTTCTACATCCTTAGGTGCTCTCAGCTGGCATGTCCTGTGAACTACATGATAGTTAATACAATTCTATTTCTTCCATAAAATTAACAGACCTCAAATTTACTTTCTAAAGATAGAACCATATGAGGATGGACAGCAGCAGTTTTCAGGTTCCAAACAGTTGGTGAAACAAATTTTATTTTTATATATGTTGTCTTGATGGAAAGTATCCCTCAAAAAAATTACTGTAAATGTCTGAAAAGAAATAAAAGTTCTTGCTATCTACAGATTTAGCAAAAATACAAAAAGGAGAAAAATATAGAGATATATGAGAAAAATATGGTTCAGTACAAATTTTAGTTTCAGGTTCAAATCATTATTAGGCAGCTTGAAAAATTCAAAGACAAGGAGCTGAATAAAATGCAATTTGGAAGTCAGAATAAAGTGGTCGCCTGGCACTGACTGAGTTTGCTTTTGGCACTGAAAAGATGATCTTTATAGGATAGGAAAAAACTGTCCTGACCCATAAGATATGTTTGTGTGATAGCAGAATAAACAGCCTGCACTTGTTTAGGAAGCAGTTCATCATGCAGCTTCTGACTGTAATTTCCTCTGCTCTACCAAGGGTTTGCATTCTGTTTGTAGCCATACAGAGATTTTGAAGTACTTGTTCCTCACAGGGACAGATTTTGTGAGCTGTTCACTAAACATTAAGTCAGAAGTCGAGAAGGTCAACAATTTCTATCAAGGATGTCTGATATTACCACAGAGTTCCTGTCTGCGTGGAGCAGTTGGGAAATAGATCAGATCTTTCCTATCTTCTCCTTTGAATTCCATAAACTGACCAGAAGTTTGAGTGGGCTAATCAAAATTCCTCCAAACTCTAAAGCTGGAGTAGGGCGAATATGGCCTGGTTTCTGCCTGTATGGATCTGTAGCATCGGCATGAAGAGTCATCACACAGAGTGCAGTGCAGATGCTGAACTGCTAAATGTGTGAGAAACCCAAACAGGATTACTTCTGAAGTAATTTAACTAATCAGTCCTCCTTTATCATGTTGGGAGGAAAGTCAGCACTCAGAACATCCTTATTGACAAGCTATAGAGGATATGAGAACATTTTTTTTTACCTTCAGCTTTCTTCCTTTTGGGCTTAGCCTTCTTTATTTTCCTTTGAGAGGTAACATGTTGAATGTAAACAAGCAAACTGTTATGAAAATCAAAGCTAAGTCCTTAAGCAACGCATCATACAGACTAAAGTAAGCAACTGCATATAATTTAGCAGTTAAGAATGGTTTTATAGCACCTCATTAGGAAATGAGACACCCTTAGCAATTGGGGAACATTTGTATTTTCTTTTAATCTTGCTTTATCTTTTCCTTTAAGATAAGTGATTATACTTCTGCTGCAGAAAGCATCAAACAGTGGGTCAAAAAACACCAGGTGGTTGGGTTTGCTTTTCTTGTAGTCTCTGTTTAAGAGTTGGAGTGTTGTGAACTAATTGAGTGATCATTAGAGCTGTTTTCTTTGCATGTCACTCTAAAAAACTGGCTGAGAGTGCTGCAAAATGCAGGTGCAAGCCGAAAATAAATGACTTATAAGGATTGGCAGTGATGGCTTGTGCAGCATGATTTGGTGGTTATAGCTCTGTTAATCTGCTTTGTTACAGCTTGCTTTCTGTCTCGGATGCATTCCCTCTCATTGTTTAGTTTTCAAATAAGATTTCTCTCAGAGTAACACTTCCTGAATTTTCTTTGGAAGGAGCCCACTTCTGTTATGTAAAAGTAGCTTTTGTCTTGAAGAACAAGATATTTAAAGACGCTAATGTATTATTAGATGTGAAATTTCTTTGTTTTAGTAAAGCACATTTTCAACTTCATAGATGTTTCTTATATATAAAAGTATATCACTTTTCCCGTTGCTGTCTGAATTTGACAAGGCTGATTAAATCTAGGACATAAATCACTGTCTTTTCATATTTGTATTCTATATCATCAGCTCCAGAAAGCTAATGGGTGCAATTTCCACTAGCAGAATTTATTGCCAAAAAGCCAAGTGTGGTTGTTTGCTGGTATGTTCTATTGCTGCCATTGTAAAGAGCTTCGTTCAGCTGGGATTATGTCAGTGCCATGCACTGGCTGGAGAGAGGCAGAAGTGAAATATATCCTGGGCCCATCTTTGGCTCTGACCCTACTCTAGAACTCTGCCTCTGTAAGCAAACAAGTTCTCTGAAAAGGTGCCAAGGTATTCCTACATGTTAAGGATTTTACTAGCTGCTGCTGTAGAACACCAGAACATAGAATTAATTACCTCTTTCTTTCTTATCCCATCTTCTCTGGTGCTTTAAACCACAGATACCATCTTTTTATGCAGACTTAAAAGCACTAGGACCACTTGTCAGAAGTCAAGCCTGACAGTCACTGGCTGAAGTTTTCACCCAAATTCAGCGCTGTCTGTAATACACAAAAACAACCACACAATTGTGGGAGGCAATAAGAACTCGAGATCTTGCTGTGATAAAACTGAACTTTGTTTATATAGAAACCCAGCAGTATTTGGAGGAGATGGAGAGTGGCTGTCTGTTCTGAAGGTTATCACCTTCTGATAAATTTTCATAGGCTCAAAAGTAGACAGGAAAGTCACTAATATCTGCAGATGGGATTTGTTTACCTCCAGACACCGAGGACTTGCAGATATAGAAATGAAACATTCTTTTGCTTTCATTGCACATTCGTCTTCGGGGCTTTGCCTCTTATCTGTGCAGAAAAATTCAGGTTTACATACAAATGGCAACTTTTGTACAGATAGCCAGGAAAATTAATTAATGTATTTTATAGCATATACCTGCTATAACCAGTAATGTTGATTAATCAAAGCAAGGAATTAGCATCATAGATCAAAGAGATCATATGAGAGCAGATGTTTCTACTTACCTGGACTGTCTTCCACCAGAAAACCTATTTGACCCAGCTGCATGCTCTTCTCTATTAGAAATGGCTTGCCTGCTTGCTTGTAGTTTGTGGGTTTTTTCACTCTAGAGCAAGCAATATTAGGACCCTGCACAGAGTTGTTTTCTATCTCAATTATTAATAGTCATGGATGTTTTCAGAATCTCCAGGCTGTGCATTTCTGCTGTTTGCCTGAGCCTCGCTTGGCATTTGTTTTCTAGGGTAACCATTTTTTCCTTTCTTTTTGGAGAGGTTCAGCTGTCACAACTGATAGTATATATAAGTTACTTGTCAACAGAGCCAGGATCTTAGTAAGAGTGTTGACCAGTTAAAGCTGTTCAGATACTGTTTAGTTTGGTCTGTCTTTCCACTCATACCTACAGCAAATCTCCCAACAAAGGCTACTGATGGCAGAATAATATAAAATTTTAGAAGATTTATTTGAATAAAGACCAAAAATCATGATATTTTGGTGCTATGAATCTCTCAAGTGTTTCCTTTTATTTTTTAATTTCTTTATATTTAGGAAGAATTTTGAAGTAGCACAAAGGACACTTTCTTGTGATGTTTTTTCAGTGCTATTAGAAGCAAGTGTTGTATGGTTTGATCAACTGAACTACACTGTTTTGAGATGAGGGTATTATTCATCTCTTTTCTGATCTCTTATTGACCTAATGCTATGTATCTAATTGCTTTCAAGTATTTTTCTCTCTTTCCTCACGAGTTTAGATAGTGAGCTCTTTGGTGCTGGAACAGCCCCTGTCTCTATATGTTTATCTAATGCCTTGCATGGAGTGGCCATTTTATTATTATCTAGTCATGACTCGTATGCAGATGATAATAATAATAATGGAGCACCATCTGACATGCCAAGAGTTGTGAGCACGTTGTTTTTAACAAGTGCTTCTGAGCATCACACACTTTGAAGAAGTTTAAATCAGATTAAAGTATGGGAGAAAGTCGGTGGGGGGGAGAGGGGTGTGCCACCATTCTTCTCTAGTTGTGAATTACAAATGCTCTGTTAGGAAGAATAAGCTTCCAAAACCTTATAAATGAAAAAATCTTCTGCTGTGTTGCCAAAAAAAAAAGCCTTTCAACTGTATAGATTCATACAAAGAAAAGGAAAAGAAAATCCAGAGACAGGAGGCCACACTGCTGCACAGTCTTTGAACGCATAATAATGCTGGTGCCAAACTTCCCCAGCTCAGAGTGCCAAATTGGCACTTACTGTAACCCTCCCCTTTCCTAGTGTTACACTCAGCAGTCAGAAAAAACCTGGAAGGAGTGGAAAGTGTTGATTTATCTCTGGGGATGTCTGATGCCAACATTTAAAAGGAGGATAAGGAGGATGCAAGTCTAAGGGAAAACAGAAGAGGAAAAAGGAAAGGGGGATGGAAAAGAGAGAGGAAGGAGAAAATGGGATAAACACAGAGATGCAAAAGAGGAGTGAATGCAAAAGCATGTGAAAAAGAGATCATAGAAAAGATTTACAGTGGAAGTGATAGTTAAAGTCAAAGGTTTGCCATGAGTTCCTACTGTGCATAAAAATTGCATCTTGTCTCAGAGTCATTTTCCATCCTGATAATTCAAATAATTTTAGACAGGCAAAAATCCCCCTGGCAGAACTTTCCCAATGAGTTATATTCTAAGTGACCTAAACCAAAAAATTGGGTTTCTTGTGAAGCATCTGGCAGTCCGATGTTTTACCAAGTATCATACACAGTTTGGAGAAGCAAGAGCAGAGTGAAATGCAAGCAGATATTCACCAAAAACCCAACCAAAACATCCCCAAAACAGAAGAAAACCCTTCTCAAATGGAAAACATCAAGTTTTAAAGGTTGCTTCTATTTAAATATGATGACCAAGCAAATGGACTTCTGAGAACAGTCATATTAGGACTACAAGGATTCACTGTCCTATGGCACAGGATTAATTATCCTATGGCACATGGTGACCACAGGAAACAGCTCCTTACATAGGATGGAAAGAAACAGAATTTGTCCTGGGCTTGTCATCTAGGGCAGCAGGTGAAAAACTTCTGGAAGAGCATCTTCCACCCTGCCTCTGCTTCATCTCTGTGTGTGAGGGCCCAGTATGAGCACACTGACAACGTGGGATCTCTGCTGTCAGTTTGCTGAGTACTACATCACTGAGCACTCATCAGGGACCTTCTTTCTTTTTATTCTTTTTTTTTTTTTTTCCCCTCTTCAGATTGCTCAAAGAGTGTTTCTGAAGAAAATGTAATATTTCTATTATGTTCCAAAATAAGTTTATGGGAAATGTCATTTCTGACTTTCTCAACAAGAGTAATGTCATGCCTGGAAAAAGGCAGG
The DNA here is from genome assembly GCA_025447755.1 of Corythornis vintsioides. Classification (NCBI taxonomy): domain Eukaryota; kingdom Metazoa; phylum Chordata; class Aves; order Coraciiformes; family Alcedinidae; genus Corythornis; species Corythornis vintsioides. The sequence goes on from JAOEGS010003424.1 coordinate 62,979, forward strand.
CTGTAAGATGCAGTGTGTCCTTACTCTCTTCATTTGCAATAACTCAGAATTCACAGTCCCTCAACTGGGAGAAGGGGTAGCAGCCCCTGCTGCCTGTCTGTAACACCCCAGCTGCCTGTGGATGAAGATGCAGTATTTTGGAGGGCATCAGGATGTGAAGGATCAACCGAGGCACAGAGAGAGGAAAAAAAAAGGGGACAGGTTTGGTTTCTCTCCTAAAGGGAATTGCTACCCCTTGACACAACCCAAACCGGAAACTGGATCTGACGCCATATC
>JAOEGS010003426.1:29544-66443 GCA_025447755.1 Corythornis vintsioides
GGTGCCCCTGCTCTGGCAGGGGGGTTGGACTAGATGATCTTCTAGGTCCCTTCCAACCCCTGACACTCTGTGATTCTCTGCAGCCCCTCAGTAGAGATTTCATCCAGCCCTGCTCCTGCCAGCCTGTGCTGAAGTTACAGCACAACTTGTCAGAGTGAAAACCTTATTATGTAGGCACAACAGCTCACTGTGCTTAGCTGCTTGCAGCACAATGCCCAGCTGTGGAAGCTTAACATTATCTCTTAAAAGTTAAGCCCTGTTCGCTTAACATCTATCACCAGAGCAGTTGCCAGCTTGCAAAGAAAACACTCCAAAGGGAGTCTCTCTCTCTTGCTTCTCTGTGCTCAGGGGTTAAACCCATTGCCAGAGTTTTGTCTCTGCACTACAAACACATTTCAGCACACAGAAAATCCCTCTAAGCCCACCGAAGATGTTGGTCCAGTTGTGATTCTCATCACTGCCCGTGTTCTGCAGCCTACAAACCTGCAGATTAGCTCCCAGGAAAAAACACCAGCTCTTCTAGTCTGCCACAGCATGGCAAGCTGCTACATCCTAGAGGCACAAAGAAAAAGCCACAAAAGGTCACACCCAGACTTTTGAAGAATTGAGGAGCTGGGCTTCACAGTCCATTAAGGAGCTGGGAACTGAACAGATTAACCAGAGTTCAAGAAAGCCCAGCTGGGGCCCATCTCCACCGAGAAAGGAGCAGCATTAACTAGCTGCAGGATTGTTTGCCATCAGGAAAGGGGACGACGCCATCAGATATTGCCATTATCAGAATGTTCTCCATCTGCCACTTTCAGCAGGTCCCAAAACCTTTCCTTACATCAGGCTCCCAAATGAAGTATGAAAAAAATTGTTTAGTGAGGTGCATGCATAAGACAGGTTTTTGCACATCTATCCAGGGTTTCTGCTCCACAGCAGGTACAGCACCAATTCTGGTCGGAGAGGATTTGCTCAGACAGCAGCCCCCAGCCCAGGGATCAGTGCATGGGCAAGAAATGCTGCAGAATGAGGCTTCAGAAAAGGCAGCAGTTCCCTACAGAAAGCTTGTGCTTTGTTGAGGTCACTGCATTCTGACTTCAGTGACAATAATTTATGGTATTCTAAAGTCACAGACAGCAAAGTGACTCCCTCACCCAAAGTCTCTTGCTGAATCTGCAGAAGAGCACTGCTGTAGGACTAACGTGCCCATCACCCCAGGAAAGCTGAGCTCTGACAGCAGCACTGCAGCAGCTGGTGATTTCCTAGGAGACTGAACTCCTGGAGCACTTCTAGTAAGTGGCTGGATGGGTGAACATTTAAACACAAGATTTAAACACCCAACACCTAAAAAACCACCCCATAGATACTGCTACTTTTAGTGCTGCTAGGCTAGGATGTCAGTTGGATTTGAAAATAAATGGTTCTAGCAGCTATGTGTACAAGGGACATAGTTCTCCGATTCCCCAGAAGCTGTCCTTTAGCAATCTGACAAACTCAGTGATTCCAAATGACTAAACATTTTTTGATCCCTTCCAGTGACAGCTAAAAAGCAGCATGATACACTTCAGAGCTTTACTTTGGATACAGCTGCAAGAAAAAAACCAACAAAACATGAAGATTTTTAACTGCAGGCTGTGAAGCAAAGAATCTTTTACACGTTTCTTTTCAACAATTTGAATAACCAACATCTTGGAGAAAACATTTTCCCAGCTTCTCCAGTGCTGAGGCAGAAGGCATGGCTGCTCAGGAGACAGCTTGTGTTTTCTGTGCTTTGAAGAAAGGCACAGGACTGAGAAAAACTCAGGATGATTAGAGCTCTCCTCCCCCAAACCCACGCTGCCCAGTTTCCCAGCACTCAAAGCAGGCACCTCTGCCTCCAGCATCATCCACACAAACAGAGCAGCAAGCACTGACCTGGTGGGGACACAAATCAGCACTTGAGTTGCAATGTAAATGCAGGTTTCAAACACAAAAAAATTGCCATCTCCTAAAACAATGAAGCAATGCTACATTTGGAAATATTATTAGATGATTTAGTTCTGTATTAGTAGAGCCACAGAGATTTACAGCCTACAGAAAAGGGTTGTTCAATCAAAAAAGGAGCAACTGAAGTGAAAAAGCATTAATGTTACCCACTGAGGCAATTACTGTAACATGATCACAATTCCTATGCATCTTTAATTTTTGCCAACACGACGGATTCTCTAATACATGGATCCCAGTTTCATTAACTTAATATGATTTGTAATAATAATATGAGGTGGGTGAAACAGAATCTGGTCTCTTAACACTTGAGCATTGCTTTCCCTCGGGTGATATCAGTATACAAAATGGGGTTTCCAGCAAAGTGCTTGTAATCTCAGAAGCCTGTGCACCTATTAAACACTTAGTAGGGCTCCAGCAGAAAGCTAATACCAGAGACAACAGTCTTGAGCCAGATAAAAATCTCAGTCCCACTCTCAGAACGCTGCTTTAGTTCCATTTAACATTTTATCTACCTGTAAATCCAAACAGGCAAGAAAATGTCATGACACTCTGAGGAGCAGAGCAGCAGCTCTCCAATCCCACATGGCTCCAGCAGTGCAATCTCAGGCAGGTGGCCAGTTTGTCACAGGGAAACTGATTCCCTGGGGCCAGTTCTGCTGTCCCTCTGGTCCAAGGGTAGTGCTTTCCTTTGGCAATCTTGAAATGCAGCCTGAAGGGATGGGAATGCCTTGATCTGAGGAACCAATCTGAACCACTACTTTAAAAGTTTGTGGTTTTCCTTTCTTTTTCTCCTTTTTGGGGGAAGAAGAGGGCAACAGGCACCAAGAAAACAAGCTGTCTAACTAGAACACAAAAAGGGAAGATGAAAAAAGTTTGTATTAACAGGAAAAAGTCTACTGCACTATAATAATTACTGAAAGATCAGATCCTATCAGGATGCTGGTTATCTCCATTTATTTCCTTATCCAAGGACTATGGAAGAGCTGGTCACAGACCCTGATTCTACTGCAGCATAGGGTTTTTAAACTTTTAAAGTTTCTTCAGTGGGTTATAGAAGGAATCCAGACTAGTCAGGAGGAGAGGCATCAGTTGCAGCAGCAAGGGGCAGAGCAGCAGTGCAAGAGTGCAAGCCACACAGCCAGTCTGCATTTCAGAGCAATACAAAAGAGCAAGGAAAAGCAACTCCCTTTCAGGATCAGTGCTAAGCTCTGGATAGGGGATTCACAGAGGGGAGAAAGAAATCTCAAAGCACATTTTGCTCATTATACTTAGGACTTAAATACTTAGGAAGTTTGCTGATGACACCAAACTGGGAGGATTGCTGGATACCCCTGAGGGCTGTGCAGCCATCCAGCCAGACTTGGACAGGTTAGAGAACTGGGCAGGGCTGAACCTAATGAGGTTCAACAAGGATAAGTGTAGAGTCCTGCATCTGGGGAAGAATAACAAATGACACCAGTACAGACTGGGGGGTGATCTGCTGGAAAGCAGCCTTGTGGAGGACTTGGGAGTCCTGGTGGACAACAAGTTCTCCATGGAGCAGCAATGTGCCCTTGTGGCCAGGAAGGCCAATGGTATCCTGGGGTGCATCAGGAGGAATGTGTCCAGCAGGTTGAGTGAGGTTCTTCTCCCCCTCTACTCTGCACTGCTGAGACCTCACCTGGAGTCTTGTGTCCAGCTCTGGGCTCCCCAGTTCAAGAGAGACAGGGAATTGCTCGAGAGAGTCCAACAGAGACTCCAAGGATGCTGAAGGGACTGGAACACATGCCCTGTGAGGAGAGGCTGAGACACCTGAGGGTCTTCAGTCTGGAGAAGACTGAGAGGGGACTTGATAAATGTTTATAAATAGATGAGGGCTAAGTGTCCAGAGGAAAGTGAGAGCCTCTTCTCACTTGTGCCCTGGGATAGGACAAGGGGGAATGGTTACAAGCTAGAACACAAGAGGTTCTGCCTTAACATGAGGAAGAACTTCTTTACAGTGAGGGTCACAGAGCCTGGCAGGGGCTGCCCAGGGGGGTTGTGGAGTCTCCTGCTCTGGAGATTTTCAAGCCTTGCCTGGATGCTTTCTTCTGTGACCTGTGTTAGGTTAGATTATACTTAGATTATGATCCTGCCTGGCAGGGGTGTTGACCTCAATGATCTCCAAGGTCCCTTTCAACCCCTGATACTCTGTGATACTGTGACTTTAGAGTGAGCCTACGAGTTCTCACCAGTGAAGCAGCAGCTTTGCTGACCCCCGTGCACACCAGCAGACCCTGCTGCAGCACCCCAAATCAGACACAGTCCTGTCCCATGACTGCTTAGGTCTGACAGGTTTTTGTCACCTCCAGACCTCTAACACGCTGCTGTTCTTGCACAAAGCCACATGCTAAGACTCATGCCAATGTCCTGGTACCTGCTTTGGCTCTCAAAGGAAACAACAGTCAGAGGGACAACATTTCTGCACAACTGTCTGGAGGCAACATATTCACACCTGCTTCTAGAGGGTATCAGACAACAAAGCAACAAGAGGAGAAAGTGAGAAGCATGCACCAAGCTCAGCCCTGCTCATGGAACCAACTCCACTGGAGGTCCAGTGGAAAGCCCCAGAGCTCTGCTCCTGAGCCAAACACCCACAAGGAAAAGCTCTGCAGACCTCCTTGGTCACGTCAGCTGGAGGACGACAGCCTGGGGTTATGAAAAATGGAAGCTGTGACATTTGTTTTTTGCTGAAACAGATGTTTTTAGCAAAGAGGCATTTTTCTGTCCAGCTCTCAAATTGATTTTTTCCTGGATTCTTTACACAGTGCCACCGTTGCCATGATATACACAGAAAATGTTTACAAAGGCATCAGAATTAACTCTGTGTAGGACTTTGGCAACCTGGGGAGAGAGGCCAAAAACAAATGCAATTCTACACATGGAGAAGCTGTCTCCTTTCACTGCAATCAAAGAGCAACTGGAGGACCAGTTCTGAAGTCAAAGAAGACAAACAGCAACTACAGCAAGGGCCATAAAAACACCAATAAAAAGTTACCATTAGGGAAATAGCTCAACACCTCTCAGCAAGGTAAGCATCATAAACTCACTCCTAATATGGATATCAGTTTATTTTTTCAGCTGCAACCTAAATAAAAAAGCAGGGAGAGATGCAGGAGAAGCAGCACCCAAACTAAATTCCATCTGCTATGTAAATAATCTTGCTTGCTGATGGAATTAATTGCACTATTTAGACCAATATAATATGACCTTAAACAATGAAATTAACAGCCAGTTGTGTTCCTTCCCTGGGTGCTGCAGCAGTTTCTCTTCAAACCCCCTTCTCAGACCCTCAGAGAAGCCATTCCTCCTGCACTTGTCTTGGCATCTGTCAGAGATCATGTTTTATTTTACTTTCCACCAATGCAAAGAGGTTCTAAATATACTGGAATTAAAAAGATCACAAAACATGGAAGTGCTTATAAGGCATTTCCACTTTCTCCTCCTCTGGCAAGCAAGGGGCTGATTTACAAGCCAGCTGTCAATACAGAACAATTGCTTACCTCATTGTACAGGAAAGCAACAAATATCACCAAAAAAAAAACTACTTGCAGTGCAGAATACTATGTGAAATTGCTTTTTTCAACATGGCAATCAGAAGTGTGTGTTCATCACTGATCTGTCAAGGAAAGATGCCTCTTTAGCTTTCAGATGAGCACCCAAGAGCTGGAAGCTGCTAAGCAAATAGCCAGAGATCATCCCAAAGCTTCCCCTGCTGTAAAACAACAACCAGCATGTCCTTAGAGCTGATGAGTGGCCTTTCCTCTGAGCATCTGCAACTGTGCACTTACTTGTGTCAACACAAAGTGGGATCCCACAGGCTCCAAGCACCCTAAATGTCAAAGGAAAAATAATCCTTCCAGTTAATGTTTATCTAGGCTGACACAGTAGCAACTCTCAAAGGAAGACTGCAGTTTGAAGTGTGAAATGTTAATGCCTGCAGCCAGGTGGATGGCAAATGCTTTGCCCCATTTGGATGTAAACCTTACTGAAATGGAAAGAATCCCAGAAAGCTGTCCCATGCACCCAGGGACACATCTGCAGTTTTCCTGAAAGGTGGAACCAAATGAAAGCAGCTATCAATTACATCTGCCCAAGACTCTGCTTATGATGCCACAGCAGATGGTATTTCTCTTTTCTTAAAGAAAACATCCATGGTTTAGGGAACTGCATGCAAAAAATACTGTATCAAGAAGGGCAAATCTAGCCTTGTGAGAGACAGGGAGCTATCTTTCAAGTCAGCATTTTCAAGACTGAAGAATCTGGCACTTTTCTGTAGAAGGAAACCTCAAAGCTGCCTCCTTCCTATTTGTTACCCCACGCTGTTCATCAGTCACCCCAGTGGCCTGCAACACACCCATCTCAGTGCAAGTCTGGGTAGTGCCACAGGGCAGCCATAAATACACAGAAAACGTTCTGATGGAGTGAAACACCAGCAGCAGCAGATGGATGACCAAGGTCTGCCACATTGCTCTGGAAAACAAAAGGCTCCTACTTAGAGCTACAGCTCATTCTCTACCACATCCACCACAGGCATCTATCTGTACAGGGTCTTCCTCTCCAGCTAGCACAGTAGACCAACTGTCCTCATCCCTGTACCAGCCTCACAGCTGCTCTTGCCTGATGAGGCTCCCCAAAAAATTGCAGTTATCTTTATGCTGCTCTCAACTGAAACCCACTTTACAGTTCTCAGACCAGCCCTCACACAGCCAGCTGGAAAATCCACAGCCTGCATTTCTTTGGCCAGCCACTCTGGTACACACAGCCAGCTGCAGCCCTGTGTACAGGCAACACTGAGCACTTTAGGTTCACTGACCATTCTGAGTTTCCAGCTCCCGTTTACTGAACAACTGAATTCTTCATCAGCACTGCACTTCCCCTCAATCTGCTGCACCTCCCTGCTTGTTAAATTGCTATTAAAGTGATTAAAATAAGACTCTTGCCTACTCCACAGGCACCACATCAAAGATGCATTAAACGGCTTTTATAATTTTAATTATTTAGCTATCATATTACACAACTCATATCGTAATCGCTCATTAACCTTTGGTTTTAAGTAATTAGCAGGCCTCTGCAACAACAATCCCATGTTTGAGGCTGCTAAAGAGCAGCGAGGAGCTGCACACGGGGGCAGTGGGGACGAGCTGGCACCAGATGCCCTGCCATGGGGGAAGAGCAGTCAATGCCACTGGAGAGCCACTGCCAGCCCACTGCCAAAGGGCAGTCAGAGGGTATGGATGCCTGGATGTGTCTCCTCACTGCTTGCAAGGCTGTGTGAGCCCCCAGCATTGGGCTGCACAAAGCTGTGGACTACATCCTCAGCTGGAGAAGTCAGGGCACACGCTACAAAACCAGTGACATGACAGCACTGTACTCCAGCACCTGCCACAGCAAACACCCCAGCTCTGGGGCTGAAGGAACAGACCTTCTGCTATGGAAATACTCAAGTGGGACCAAAGTACATCCCCTGTAACAGGATGAAAGCTGCCTACAAAAGCAACCTGGTTAGGAGCAAGACCAGTGGTGTACAAATAAATCTACTTCCATTTTCTGCAGCTGCAGTGACTGACTACATCTCAGCTGAGCTAGTCCAAACCTCCTTCACGCACAGGGCCTTTCAGCAAAACTTGTGTCATCAGCAAAGCTGTTAGAAGTGTTCAGTTGCACCTATATGTGCCATTAATATGCATGGTATTGGCCAGCAACTATTACAGCCCCTATTACTATACCCTGCTATAGTAAATGAACAGATGTCATCTTCTCTAAGTCAGGAGAGACCATGATAATATTACAGCAAACAGAGAAAGCAAAACCTCCTGACTGCCTCATGCAGCAGCAAGTGCTGAAGCACTCTACAAGACAGTAGCATAATGCATAAAAAATACAATTATGTAGGAAGGACAATGCAACTGCATTTTGAAGGAACAACTATGACTTAGCCTAAAATGTTATTACTAGTAGGAAAAGAAACCAAGGACACTGGATTTTATGCCATTAAGCATTTCAAAGTACCTGGGTGACACCACTGTACCAAGTAAAACACTATCTACTTTCCCATATAATTTGTTTAATAGGCAGCTGAAAACATTAAAAAGACAAAAGGGAGTTTTTATGTTCTGATCATTTACATTTCATCTGTATTAACAATCAAAAGCACCATAAGCAGTGAAGGAACTGTTGTCAAATATCATTTTAATGACATGCATCCTTTTAAGTGTATCCAGTGTTCCTTGTATCATTAGAAGCAGAGGAAAAATTAATAGAATACTAATGGCCAAGCAAACTCTGAATACAATAACTATTCTTTTTTTCTGTTCATGCTATCAGCCCATATTCCAGCTCCATTTGAAGAAATTAATAGAAACCTGAATATATTGGCTGACTACCTAATTTTCTCCAATGCCCCACTACACCTGAAGGGCTACCAGAAACATGGGCAAAGCTACTCATTTCTATGCCTTCAAGGTGTCCCTTCTCATCTTTTTTTGTCTTCACATGCTCATCATTGCACCCATTTCTTTGCACACCCTTTTTGTCAGTAACCAGTGCTGCCACATGTTTTACACTTGGATTGCAAAACCCAGAGAGAAGCACCATCAGGTACAACAGCACCACTGCCCCTTGCAAGGGCTGGGTACAAACAGTTCTTTATTTATATGCCAATGCCACATCATTGCCATTCAGGTGGATGAGTCATCCCTAATCCTAGATTTCTGCAAGAACCTACATCATTATTTCCTTATTCTTAAACTGAGGCTTCCTAATGATCCCTTCCTTTCAAAGGACAAAAAGAAAGCCAACACTGAAAAGGTCAGAAAGGATCAACAGAGCAGTGCTTTGGTATTTTGCCTCCTCTTGTACTTTTTACCAGATCTCTAAGTCTTAGGAAGTGCACGTGTGCACAAAACCCTGCTGGTTTTCCCCACCTGTACATCCACATGCTGCCTAGAGCATCAGGTGCTTTGCTGCACGAGGTGTGTATCTGCACTAAGAGGAGCAAAGGAACAGAGACCACCACTGAGGAGCAGAGAAAGTCATAGTCCATTAATTGCAATTAGATGAAAGACTAATTTATGAAGCAGATAAACTTGGATGTATAAATTAGTCCTATACAGTAAATGCACAGAAGGTAATGCCTTCTGCAGAGTTGACATTGTTCCCTGATAATCAACATTTAATTAGATTTTTTTACCCTAATGCAGATTTTCTCTCTCTAATGTCACTGCTGCCCTCTCTCCACCTCACCCTTTCCCCTGCACCTCAGTGGCTTTGTCCTCTGACAAAAGCCCACCACAAAGGGGAAAGTGCCAACATAATTAATTTTTCAGTGCAAGCCAAGTTGTTGCATTCCCCGAAACATTTTACACTTCAGAAAACGTCAGAAATGTCAGAGTCCATAAGCAGAAACAAAATCAGAGATCTGCTTCCCTATTAATGCTGCATGACCTCCTCAGCCAGCTCACTCCGGGAGAGGGAGACAGGGCACTCGGCGGGGAGCACAGGAGCAGCATCCGTGGCCCAGCAGGGGAGGGGAGCCAGGGAACTAAACAAATGTTAGCCACCGACAGGATGAAAAAGCAAACAAACGTATGGGGAGCACAGAACAAAGCAGCTCTGCCTTTGGAAGCAGGCTGAAAAGCTGGATGCTCTCCTGGAGAAGGGGCATGCAGAGCCTGGAGGGGAGCAGGGAGGCAAGACTTGATCCTCAGTGTGCCCAGAGGCAACCCAAAATTCTAACTGTCTAGAGAGAATGGAATTAAAGTGCTATATAGACTCCACTTGTCTCTCAGAGGCATCCCTTAAGCCTCCCTTCAGTGCACCACCCAAGACAAGGCAGGGAGCCACCTTCTGAAGCAACACACAGGACTCCTGTGTTCTGTCCCTAAGCCTTGAGCAGCCTGCTGCTGCTGTTTTACTGTGACCTCAGCTCAAATACAAGCAGACACTCCTCCTGGAACCTTCAAATATATCACAGGGACTTATGTGCACTTTCAGACCTCTACAAAACCACAAGAATATCTCTGCTTCCCCAGGAAAGCCTCAGCAGAAAAGCTCAGACACAATGAGCATTGGCCATGGCGGACACCAGTCTCACTCCCCCATGAGTTTTACAGCCCTGAAGATCTAAGGGCTCAGATCACCACCAGACTTCATCATTGTTAAAAACTTAAATGTTAAAATTAACTTATATGTTAAAATATAACTGGTTTCAGTACCAAAAGCTGGTATTGACAGGACAAACTAGCTCCAACCCAGTGTAACCCAAAAGCATGGTTTGGGGACAACTTAAAAAAGGAGCTTTGTTCTAACTTGCCAGTGGCCTTTCCACTTTATTGCCCCATGAACTATCATCAGCAATGTTACTGGCAGAGCTAAGAAGCACTTTGTCCACAAAAAGCTGACATCAGGCTCAACTTGAGCTACTGCAGCATCTTCTCTGCAACTATCACCTAAAAAAGCTTAACTTTAGTTACAAACAAAATTGCATCTTACTTGCTTCTCTTGTTCCACTTCTCCTTCTCTACTAGGAGCACAATAAGAAACTCTGAACATTTTCTGGCACATTCATAGCATTTAAAGTCAAGTCCTTGTACAGGTGATCACTTGCTAGCCCATAAACTAAATTCTCTGGATTAGCTCCCAAAGAGTTTAACAAATGGTGCTGAGATGCTTTCCATGCAAAGATATCCAAAAATGCTTTAATTTGCTCACACTGACTCCTGCAGCACTGCAAACATGAACAACAACAACAACAACAAGGCATGACCTTTAATAATAATAAAAAAATTATTAATAATTATTAATAATAATAATAATTCTGGATCAGAATAAAAAAGTTTTCATTATGAATGCAACAGGAAAGCAGTAATAAGCTCAAACTTATGAAAGATTTGTTTAAAAACAAGATCTGTTCTAGATGATCTATTAGATTGACTACAGGAAGAGTAGAACAACAGGGACACCTGAGCAGGTTTGCATCACCACAGCAGATCTAGCAGGTAGGAGGTGACACGTTCCTAACATCACACAGAGGATAAAAAGCCCTCTCACATTCTGCAAACTCACTCAACTACAGCCTTTGAGTCCCTTCCAGATCTCTGAATGAGTGATCACACTTCAGAACAGCCCAATAGCTTTCTGCAACAGACATTTAAATTAAATATTATAGCTGATTATAGGCAGAGCTGGTAGCCCTGCACATTACAGTTGCCTAATGCTTCTGATCTTTAGACCCTATTCCTACTTACCTATAATTTTGACAAGCTCTAACCATCTGGACTGCAACTTCACAAGCCTTTTGTCTGCCTCAGGCAAATTTCAAATCCATTCCAAATGGTTCCACTGCTTCTGAGAACAAGCCAGAGAAGAAAGATTTATCTTTTTTTTTTTTTTGCCTACAGTAAAAAAAAAATAAAAAAATACTGCTGACCTTTGCTTTAATTAGCTGAAGCATTTCTCAGACTTTGAAACAGAACTCACTCAAAAGTTATTTTTGTGAGTCTGTATAAACATTAACTTTGTTAGTCTGGCAGTTTGGGGGTGCAGCTGAGTTTGAGGCTTTCATGATGTATCTGCAAGAACATACCCAGATCCTACCCACTTGTGTTTTGAGGGGAGGGTGAGAGAATGTCTTGATGAGTTTTTTTGTTTGTTTTCAACCTTGAAACTTCCTGCTTTTAAAAAGAGAGCCCAGGGTTTGGTGTGTTATTGCCCCTTTTTATTAATTTAAAGCAAAGTTAAAGACTTGGAAGTTAGACACAGCTCCTTCAGCTCCTTGCTTTGCCAGATCCAGAAGTAGGAAGATGTGGAGTGTACAAAGCCAGTATTAACCTAAGAGGCTGCACCCAAACCCAAGACCTGTATCTTGAATATATATTCCTACACTGCAGTGAACACAGTCAAAAAAGGTCTGAATTAGGCTCCTCTGAAATTCAGGTTTTCTGTCTGCAAGAGAAGCATGTTACAACTCAGCACTGAACAGCATGAAACAGCACAAAAATAGTCACATGCAACTGAAAATAAATGAAGAATTCTGTCCTCGAGTGTCATTTGAAAATATTAAAAACCAGGCATCAAACAACAAGGAGTTAAATAGCTCATTAAGTGCCTTTTGACAAGGGAAGAAGCTTGTGGGAAAATACACATGATGCTATAAAGGCTGTATTCTAATGGACACAAGATTCCAAACTGAGGTTGCAGAGATAGCCTGGTTTACACAAAGTTATTAAACTTTTTAACCTAAATGATGTTCTTCTGATGTAGTTTTATGGGTGCAATTTTGTGATCTAGCAGTGAGACAAATCCAAGAGAATCAATGTGCATCTGAAGAGGATACTTTCTCCCAGCTCTGTATCTTCAAGATGCATTTCAAGATCAAATATTTACTTACTAGTGAGTCTAATTATTTTTCATGCTTATGTCACAGTCAAGTATCACAACCTAGAGAAATAAATGGTTTTCAACCTCTCACCAGTTCAAAGACTGCCTTCTCATTTGATGTGAAGCATTTGCTTTTATTTAATCCTAGTAATGCAGTGCACTTTACAGAGCATCTTCAAGGTAAAAAAACTATGCAATGTAGTAAAAAATAAAATAATGGCATTATAATGCCCATTAGTTCAAGAAGTAGACCACATCCCTTAGAAAATGAACCATTTTCCCAAATGTCAAATGCACTGCTTATTCTTCACTGGTAGCAAAATATGACATATGCATTTAATAATGTAATTTCCAGACCGTTGTCTAAACAAACAGCCTATGAACAAAGTGAGAGAGGGGGAAAAGCAGCTTATCACCTCCAGCTTTAGAGCTGCTGCATATTCCAACACGCAGTGCCATCCTCTCTGCAAGCACAGATGAGAAAAGCTACCCTGTATGGAAACACACCTTTAATCTTCCTTCAGAAATCACAAAGCTCATTCCCAAGGACAACAAAGGCCAGATCAGCACAAGTGCTCTTCAAGGCAGACTTTACCCCCTTTTCCCAGGGTACCCATTTAATGCAGGCATTTTCTTCATTTATTACAACTCTGGGGGACCCCCAGTCACTGCAACGTGTGCTTTTCTGGAGGACAACAGATGCATCTCAACCCCACCTTAAAGCCAACTGCCAGTGGGGAGCTGCCACAGGAACCCAGCAAGGTGTGCAGATGTCAACCTACAGCAAAACAGGAGTGGTGCTGGGCTGTTCATAGATGCACCACACACCTGCAAAGCCTACCAGTGTTCATCCCACAGCAACACCTCACCAGCTCAGAGGCCAGACATCTTCCTCCTGTTGCCCCTCTGGTTTCTACAGAGGGTAAAGCCCAACACACAGCTCAGCAAGCATCCACATCATCCTCCTGCAGGACCACAGGCAAGGGTATCACAGAGTATTAAGGGTTGAAAGGGACCTTGGAGATCTTTGAGTTCAACCCTTCTGTGAGGCAGGACCATCATCTAAGTATAATCTAACACAGGGCACAGAGGAAAACCACTTTTCCTCTAAAAGGGGAAAAAGAGAAACCACTTTTCCCCTAAACTAAAACCAGCTCACTGCCTGAACCTGGGAGAGCCACAGGTCAGCATCACACACATTGCTCACATGCATCCATGGCAGTGCTTTTGCAGAGCTGCTGTGGTGCCTCACACACCAGAGCTGCAGCTGACACAGCCTGATGGTTGAACATTATCCTCCTCCAACTACCACATCCAGCTCTTCTGCAAAGAGATGGAGGACCACCATGTATCACCCTGTCCTTCACAAGAGGTTGAGAAGATCACTGCCACTCTGGGCTCTTGCTAGTCCTTCAGCCAGGAAAAAAAAAAGCCAAAACCACTCAACACCACACAAAACAAAATACAAAACCACTATGGGCTTTCCACATTCCTTAGTGGTGTACTAAGGGCAAACCCCTCCTAACAGCAAACATTTCAGTCATAAGAAACACTGCCCAAGAGATTCAGCATTCTCCTGGTCATTTTTCTCTTTAGAGAGACTTTATAGTTCACTTCATTTTTATTTTCAATGTCTTTTCTACCCAAGAGGAACCTCAGCAGCAGAACCATTCACCAGCTGTGCATCCTAGCCCAGCTTCTACCCGGGCAGATGCATTACAGCCCACATGAAAACCCTTCCCAGGCCATCTCCCAGACCCCCATCCAACTCTCACTAAGTAGATGGTAATTCCCAAAGGTTTCATAAAGAAGGTCGATCAGGGCTGTGCAGCCAGACATCAGAGACTGAGCACTCCCCTGACAAACGACAGCATAACTAACAACCTTAAAAGCCTCATCCAGAGGGAAGCTGTGCACCTAAATTAGCCAGCAAAGATTTCTCCATTACAAATGTCCTCATCCTGCCGTGATCTGAGCTGGCAGACTCATCTGTAGGACCAGGGATAATAATTTCTTCCATTTAAAGAACTATTTGGAATTTATGAGCCAATATTTAAGAACAGTTGATAGCACGTTTACATGGGAGACTCAAGCAGATTGAAATAATTTTGTAATTAAAAGGCAGTAAAAGTATGTGGTGTCATTTCAAGATAATTCCTCAGATATTCAGTAGCAGTTTTGTTTTATTTTTTTAATGAGATTGAAGAGACAGCATTGATCTGATCAGCCTTCACAGTCCTTCTTCCCCTTCTAGTGTAAGCCAATCTCCTTACATGGATAACTAGCCCTATTTCATTTCCCTAAAAAGGGGAACATCATTTTTCACTGCAATCATCATTGGAATTGGACTGATACAAACACTCTGTATCACTGCAATCTGTTACTCACCCATTTCCTTCAAGAACAGTGAATTCCAAAGCTGCAAGCTGTAATCCTAGAGGCAGCCTTAGTGTTCTCTAGTGCTTTTTAAATTGCTTCTTTATGACACTCAAACACAGATTTTCTGACTGGAAGATAACAAATTTGGCAAGAGCTAATCAGCAGCAGAATTCACAGTCCATTCTCACTGCTGTTTGTTTTGCCTTGTCTCAGAGGGCTGGGGTTTTCTGAATCTTCCCTTTTTAACCAATGGCTTTATCTGATTTCCACCCCCCTGGCCCCAGAACACTTTCAGATTTTTTTTCTAATTAAGATTTTTGTTGTTGTTGTTTAATATTCACAGATTCTAGCTGTGGTGTTTCCTGCAGTTAGAGAAGCTGCATTGATTCCTAGATGCTTTACTTTGTGGGAACACTTTTATTTGAAGTTTTACATGAGACTTTTTACTGCTCCTGTGCAGCACCAACTGCCACATGCAAACCCTGCTGTCCAACTCCCACCCTCCAGTGTTATATGGGACAGATGGACCCAATCCAGCATCACAGTAAAGCCATGTGAAGAAAGCCAGCCAGTGAGCACATTGCAGTGCTCAATCTAACCATTGCTAAATCCAGCAGTGAAAGTTATTTAGCTCATTGCTTAAAGAACACCCTGAAGTTATTTTCCTGTGCTGCTTTAGCAGAAGACCTGAGCATGCCAAGGTATCAACATCCTGCCAATGTCACTTCAGAAGAGGGGAGGGTGGAAAAAAAAGATGTAATTTCATCACATTGGTCACCAATTTCTATTCTGTAGGAGTTTTGAACTAGGCTACAATGCAAAGCAGACCTGAAAACATTTTTAGGTGTGCTGCAGCCAACTCCTTCATTCATTGTGGGCTGACAGGAATTGATTTTGACTCAAGCCCTTCACCCACTCACCACCAGCAGCACCATACAGGTTGCACAAGAGCCATGATCAGATGCAGGGATGCTGAGACTTCTGGACCATGATTAAAAGCACAAATATTTTCCCTTTGAGAGAAGGGAAAAATCTGTTAGGCCTATGTTTATCAGAAAGCCAGAAGGGTTTAATCTTACTGGGTTTAAAGAAGAAAAAGACCACCACAAAAGAGGCAACAGAAGCAGACAGTAATTGTTGCATTGCTATTTTCAATGGAGGAGAGCTATGCCAGCCCTGGGCACTAGTGAGACAAATGCCATCCCTTCCCAAACATTAATAAGAGTTGGGCCCTTTCCAGTCTCCTGGTGGAATCTGTCTCCAAGATCAATTGGGTCCCATTCTGCTGTAGCCAACATGTGAGAATTTTCATTTAAAAGCAAACCTTCTCATACATCCACATACCCAGAGCCTCACAGTCCACAGCATCAGTCCCCATGCCTGGAGGTATCTAAAAGACCTGTAGATGTGACACTTAGGGACAGTGGTGGTCTTGGCAGTGTTAGGTTTACAGTTGGATGTGACCTTAAGGGTCTCTTCCAATCTACTGATGTTTCATCCCAAAAAGAGCTCCAATTGGCAATACCACAGAAGGACAGATGGAGTGTACAACCAGAGTGTCACATTCTTTTAGCCAAGCATGCCACAGGGTAAATCACAGCTTTCAAACTCCACACAGCCCAACCCAGATATATGCAAGGGAGACAGCAGAGACATTCATGTCACTAGACCTTGACCAGCAATCATCTTCAGCTTGCCCTAGCTGCTGGCCACCAGCCTGTTCCTGCCACCATGCAATGCCACAAATGCTCCTCTGCTTTACTGTGGGACCCAACCCTGTTGCAGGAAAAAAGCAGGAGGTTCAAGGGTGTCCTGGAAACCACAGCAAGAGCTTCAATCAATCTTTGGGAAGCACCAGGCCACACAGAGACTGCAGCCAAGCCCCCACAAACCCCAGGTAGCCATTCATGCCAAAACTTCCCAGCAGCTTGTATAATCAAGGTTACAGAAGAGGACCTGCAGTGAACCATTAGCAACCTGAAATGAGGCACTTCTTCCCCCTTAGGAAAGTCTCCTCACACTTTTTTAAATCCTCAGGGTTTTCTCCCCGTTGTAGCTCTTGCAGCACTGTTGATGACAGGTAAGTTACCTGTTGATGAAAGGAGGCTTTGCTTAAACCCCTCAGGGTCACAGCTGACTTGGGTGGAAGGCCCATCAGACTGGCTCCATGGCAAAACCAGGGCTGGATACTTCTCAGCAGCTCCAAAATTCGCTGTATTTGCAGAGAACAGGGCATGTGTCCCCTCCTGCTGTGCTGAGACATGGACACTGCTCAATAAAATCACCATCCTCCAACACCCACAAGAGCTCCTGAAGCTGAGATTTTCTCTTAAGAGGAAGACAAGTGGTTTTAAACAGCTCAGCTTTCTAGTAAATAAAAGCTGCACAAGCACTCACCCTTGCTGAGCCCCCAAGCCTAGCAAGGCCCTTCAGAGAAAATCAGACCTCTTGGCACACTCTGCTTGGTAGAGCAGAGAAAGCATTCCTACAGGGACACCACCTCTCTGAGGTGCACTGAGCATCCACTGACCACCCGTAAAGCAACAGAAGATCCAAGAAGCTGTCAAAACAAAACCTCCATCAGAGAAACAGCATCCATGCAACAAGCAACATCCAACACAGCAAGCAATGAGGTCACCCCAGAGCAATGGTGCTGCATCTCACAGCACAGGCTGCAGCTCCAGGTGCAGCATCCCTGCATAACTGGATGCAAGGGGTTTTACAGGTAACATCTCCCAGTGGCACGTCGACCTTGACTGGACAAAGTCACATCAAAACAGCAGGAGGAAAACCTAAACCTTTCTAATTTTCTTTTCTACTGAGCAGTGTGTACCCACTGCTTTGCTGCTCTTGGAAAGAATGCAGAACAGCATGGCTCTCCTGGGCTGAAGGAATAAAGCTAATTTCAAACTACTGAGGTTGAGTAGTGACAAATTAGACCAAAACACTCCTGTGAATTTTAGAAGACTTTAAGGACAAAGCCCAAAGTTTGGAAACTAGATCATCAGTGCTTCCAGTGCATCTGAAAGTTACACAGGCTTTACATACCAGATAATCTAAGAGGCACTGCCAGCTGTTCACACTCATGCAGAAATCTCACATCTGCCCTCACTATTTGAGTGGTGTTTTTCACAGATTAATATACTTTCACAGTAAAATGAAAGATTATAAATTGCTCAAATTGATTTCACATCAGTGGTGAAGTCAGAGTGAGTAACACACCTGAGGTGATCCAGGCTGCTCAAGGGAACGTGAAACCACAGTGTATTGACAGCTTAATTGGCTCAGCAAGAGTTCATTTCCCTCAGATGAAATGTGCCATTGGCCATTTTATTGCTATATCTTATTGCTGCTTTAAAAGTAGATGACAATCTAGGAAAATGTTTTCTTTACAGAGACAGTCCCTGCTTTTATTGCTGGGTGTTGGCTTCTTCCCTCCATCTCCTCCCCAGGGCAGGGGGGTTGGACTAGATGATCTTCTAGGTCCCTTCCAACCCCTAATATCTATGAATCTATGAATCTATGAAATGCAGACCAGCTCTTGTTTGCATTTTAAACATTTTGCACAATGAGAACACCTCTATTCACCCTTTCAGGCCATGAGATGGAAGAAGTTGTCATGACCATTTCTGAACTGGAATTGCTAAGCAAATAAATAATAAAAAAAATAATAAAAAACCACCACACAAAAAAATTAATTCAACGGCACCAAGTATTTCTATAAATACCTCATTCAAGGGTAACATGACATTTACATCATCCTACTGCAAGCTAGAAAGATGCAATTTGACTGCTTCACAGCATTAGGAGGCATTTTAAGAATGTTAGTACTTAACTATCAAAAGATGATAACTTGCAGCTGAAAAGGTAATTACAGAAAACGACCCCACTTCTGAAAGCAGAAGCCTGGGAGGAACACAGGAGCCCTCACTCCTTGGTTACCTCACAGTTGATGTTCCAAAGGGAATGCTGGCAGATGATTGTTTTGCCAGCCCAGGTTCAGAGCAGATGGGACAGAAGCAGCAGCACCAGTGTACAAATGGAGACACAGAGGAGCTGCAACAGCCACTGCAGGCACCTCAGCAAGGCCATGGTGCTCCTGCAGAGACACAGCCCAGACACTCCCTGTCCAAAAGGCCACCTCCCATGGTGGCAGAGCACCCCAGACACAAGAGGACGTGGGTGCAGCATCTGCCATGGCCCTGCCCAGGGAGCAGCCCCATTGTGCCCGGGCCTGTGCCTCCCTATACCCTTCAGGAACAGAGAGGGGAGCAGGGCAAGCAGTGGAGAGAGGGGAGCAGGGTAAGAAGCAGAGAGAGGGAGCAGGGAAGCACCATCCCATTCCACAGTGAACAGCAGAGGCAGAGCTGGCAGGGGACTGTATCCTGGCAGCAGAAGCAGGTCCACAAGCATCCAGGAATTCCTCCACACACTTTGAACAGGGGACCTCCAAGCCCTGCCACAAGCACAGTGTTTCAGAACTGCTGAAGCAGCACATCAACAGTCACAGAAAGGCCCCTATTAACCTCCAAGCCTCATTTCCCCGATGAGGGGAAGGGCATCAGCAGTATTCAACTGCAGGGGAAAACCAAAGAGAGGCAGGACACAGAGAAGGGATCTCAGCCACACACAACTCCCCATGGCTGCACCCTTCAAGCCACAAAGACAAAACCTAAAAGTAGCTAGAGACATCTCCTACCACAAGCTTCACTCCTCCACAGATGTGCCAGGGAGTAGCTGCTAGCCCTCTGCAAAGGGCACAACACAGCTTCTTCCTACAGCAGCCAATCTTCAGATACCCAGCACAGGACCCCACAGGGGCCCTCTCTGCATGGAAAGGCAGATGGGAGCACAAGAGACTGTCACTGTCTACTGCAGAGCCCAAATGGGGATGCTGGGAAACAGCAGCAAAAGCCAACAAGATGCCTCCTGCAAGGCATCTCATCTCAGAGATGCCCACCAAGTTCTCCATCAGCTGTCAGCAAGTGCTGTGCAAGATGCATCAGGACTTTGGAAGATCAATGGAGATGTAACCACTCTGTTATTGACTGAAGCAGGGGAGAAGGAGCACAAGCAAGAGGGGAGCCCCATATCTCTGTTGTGAAGAGCACAGAGAGGCTCCTCTGTGGAGCAGTCCCATCCAGCAAACCCAGAGTCTGGCAAGCTGTGTGCCAGTGCCATGCTGGCATTAAAACTTCAGGCAGTGGGAGGCAGAAACAAGAGCAAAAACAAACATCTTTCAAAATCTCCCTTCCCAGTAGCATGTACTGTCATGCAATACTTCCAAATCCACAGTTTATGTGGCTCAGGAGAGTAGTTTCATGCCCTAACTCCTGCATGATGGATTTTACAATTTGTTAAAGAAACTCATCAATCCTCAGCAGTCATTTTTAATGCCCATAGCTTCCACAAACTCCTGCATTTTGCTGATCCCCCAATTTCAAATCATTTGAAACTGCTGCTACTATTACAGCTCTGCTCCTAAAGCTAAGCATTATAGCACACTCCAGACTTCCAGCTTCATATGCTAGTGTAATAAACAGATTAACTGTGATTTATGAACAATAAGTTCTAGTTATCTGAAAGGAAACATTACCTCCCTAGACCAATTCTGACAACTAGAGATCTCTCATTATGCAGACAGCTCTTTCCACCTACCTGTAATCATCAGTTTAGAACATCGTTATCAACCTGGGAAACATATCACCATAGTTTTCTAGAAACTTTGTGCATCCAAAGCATCTGGCAAAAACTCCTGCCAACAGCAGAATATTGGCCTGAATTGACCCAGCAAGACAATTCCTATTTTAAAATACACATTCATTTAAAAAAAAAAAAAAAAAAAAAAATAATTAAAGCAAAGCCAAAACAAGACTCCTCCAGAGAAGACTGCTGCTGTGGAGATAGGTGCATCAGAGAAGGATGCAGAAAGACTTTAGTTAGCAGAGAACTAATTAGGTAAAGGAGTTTTAAGATTATAGAGAGATCTGTCTATGGTGCTTATTTACTTGTAAAATCAAATTGGTATTTTAGTATTCTCTTCCAAGAACAAATTCATTCTTTCAGTTCACTCTCAAATGTCAGCTTAATATTTTACAAGCCCACAAGCAAGAGTTCACATTTTCATATGCACTTTTCACAGCACACCTGCAGCTGTTAAGCTGCCCACCCCACTCATATCATATTTGACTACTGCTAAGAATTTTTATATTTTTTTTAACATCTATTCAGTTAACCATAATCACTTTTCTCCTGCATAGCAAAGCTGTGTAAGAAGCCTGGCCCATAGAATCACAGAATGGTAGGAGTTGGAAGGGACCTCTGGAGATCATTGAGTCCAACCCCCCTACCAGAGTAGGATCACCCAGGACAGGCCACACAGGAACAGATCCAGGCATGTTTTGAAAGCCTCCCCAGAAGGAGACTCCACAAACATTCTGGGTATTCTGTTCAGGGCTCCATCAACCTCACACTGAAGAAGTTGTTCCTCATGTTGTGGTGGAACATCCTGTGTTTCAGTTTGTGGCCACTGCCCCTGTCCTACCACTGGGCACCACTGAAAAGAGACTGGTCCCTTCTACTTGACACCCACCCTTCAGAAATTTATAGACATTAATAAAATCCCCTCTCAGTCTTCTCCTCTCAGGACTAAACAGCCCCAGTTCCCTCAGTCTTTCTTCATAGGGGAGATGCTCAAGTCCTTAATCATCCTCACAGCTCTCTACTGGACTCCTTCCAGTGGATCCCTGTCTCTCAAACTGGGAAAATCAAATCTGGACATATTATTCCAGGTGTGGTCTAACTAGGGCAGAGTAGAGGAGGAGGGGACCCTCCCTGCACCTGCTGGACACAGTTTTCTTAATGCACCCCAGGGGACCACTGCCTTTCTTGGCCACAAGAGCACATTGTTGTCCCACAGATAACTCACTGTCCACCAGGACTCCAAGGTCCTTCTCCATGGAGCTGCTTTCCAGCAGGTCAACCCCTGACCTATACTGGTTGCTGGTGTTATTAGTGCCCAGGTGTAGGGCTCTACACTTATTCTTGTTGAACTTCATGAGGTTCCCCTTTGCCCAGCTCTCCACTCTGACCAGGTCTCTCTGGATGGCAGCACAGCCTTCCTGTGTGTCAGCCACTCCTCCCAGTTTGGTATCATCAGCAAACTTGCCAAGGATCACTCCGTCCCTTCATCCAGATCACTAATGAATAATTCAAACAAGACTGGACCCAGTCCTGACGCCCGGGGACCTGTGCTAGTTACAGGTCTCCAGCTGGACTCTGTGCCACTGACCATGACCTTCTGAGCTTTATTAAGCCAACTCTCAACCCAGACTTGCCTATGATCCAAACTTGCACACTGCTTAAGGAACCTGGTCCCGTGCACACACCAAAACTGTGGCCTGCTAGTCCCCAGGGCACAGCTCCCCTGTGCAGGGCTGGTTCAACTCCAAGACCTCTCTATGTCAGCATCTCTCACCTCCCCTGCTTTACATATTCAGAAATAGCAATTTTTCAATCTAGAGACCTCTCCCACTTGTCCCATAGCATCATCTTCCTCCCCTCACTGTAAGCGACAGCAGTCTTTGGAACATCACAGTGCTAAAGTCTTTTCAAGCCTCTTCCTACTGCTGACACCCAAAAGACCCTCCTGCATTGTCAGACTTAATTGGCTTAAAGACACCAGAGTATTAAACTATTTCAGATGATAAGAAACAAGTTCTGCTGGGCAGCTCTGGTATCAGTGGACCCTTCTTGGTGATTAATGTGCAATAGCTCCCACCACGCAGCCCAGCTCTCATCACCTAACTGATGCCACGTGCAGCTTGGATTTATCCATGCAAGTCATAATTAGTAAAGATAAAAGGTTTTATATAGTTAAACCTCTTTTAATAGAATAAAAGAAATCTCAACTCCCTCACCTTGACTGTAAAGTAGTTAACAGCAGCTCTTGAAAAATGAAAAGCCTTGAAGGATTTGGAATAAGAAACTTGGAGAGACAATCGCTGATCTTTTATCTTCCAGACTTCAAGCAGAATCAAGTTCTTCAAAGAAAACCCAATAAAGCCCAGACATTTTCTTCATAACAAAATAAATAATTCAGTCATCCTTTAGAGGACTCCAACACTAGGATTGGCGATTTGATATATTTGTGGCTTAGGTGCCTTTAAACTGATTAAAGATAACCTGATAGAAGCTTGCAATGTCAAAACCGCCCTCAATCCCGACAGATATGAATGGATAGTGTAAATAACTATAAATAACCAAAATGGCTGCATTTATGCCTAATGGAAGATTTACAGCCTTCAGAGTGGCCTGGTAGGACTAAGAGTTACAGCTCTGCCTTTATCCTGCTGCAGCACTCAAGGGGAGATGAATCAACATCCTCCCTGCACCACCTGCTCTGCCTGAACCACCACAGGGGAGAAGAAACAGGATTCTTTCATGACTAAGAGAATACCAAACCTGTACAGGCAGGTTTATCCATATTGATTTATCAGTCTTCATAGAAACTATTCTGAAACACACATCCCAAAAGCCCCTCAAATCTCCATAGCCCCTGCAAGCTCCCCTTAGGCACCCAACAGCTCTCTTTTTGCCTTGCAGCTGACATTTGCAGGTTAAATGCCATTGCCTTTGAGAGGGAACAGATCACATCTTAATTTAAGCCTACAAGCCTTCACCAAAGGGGTTTCAACTGCAGCATCCTGGCCAATTTTCCAGTTCTGGTAATTGTGCTCCTACCTTCCCACCATCTCCCACATTCCCAAAGTCCCAGCAGCTCAGCAGCCCCACAGAAGCTATGTGGGAAGTAGGTGGAAGCAAGCCCTGCTCAGGGTCAGAAACAGGTATATAGTCCCTCTCAAGATTTACATCACTGCTACCCTGCTGGGTCCAACAACCTCATCATCACTGCCAGGAGACAGCAGAGAGGCCACTGACAAGCTCTGCCAGCCTGGAGCCTGCACCACCCAGGGAGTCCACTCTGGGGTTTCAGCATCAACAGAAGAGGCTGCAGAAGAGCAACAGGAGATCCAGCTGTAGCTTATTTGAGCAATCACTTCAAAGAAGGAAAGCAGCTTTCTCCAGGAGCACACCACATTACTCTTGCAGAAACAGCCACTAGCAGCCAGCTCTCCTGTTGCTGGGGTTCACACCTGCTGGAGAGGGAGGATTTACCAGCAAGGCCAACAGAAAGCAATGCATGCAGATGCCCCTGTTCTCTTGGAAGGACTTTCTGTGCTTAATTGTGTTGCAGTCTTTCCACTATATAAAAAGCACCTTTTTCCTTGGACAAAGAACTAGGAGGAGTGTACTATGAAAGCTTCATCTGAGCAGCTACTAAGGGTTTAATTTTCTGTTATCCACAGTGCAAGACGGTTAATATGCAGGAGAAGAAATTAAGCAATCACTCAAAAACAAATTCCCAAACTCGGGAAGCAGAAGGCATCAGACTGATGAACATGCACACAATCCAAGCCTAGGGAGCAGAGTTCTTCAGTGGTGGAAAGGAGGAACAAACATGAATAATCCTGGTATTTTCCCATTTACATTTCCCAAAGCGAAGTTATTCAGATGTAATATTTAGGAAATCAATTCGTTGAGGGCTTTTTTTTGTTGTTGTTTTAATAAAGATAAGGTAATGGGGCCAGAAATCCCCCACTGAACAGCCAAGATCTAAGGTCCTAAGGTCAGGAGCAAGAAGGGGAGACAGCAAGCTGCAGGCAGGGCTCTTGCTGTTGGCCACAGGGGGTTAGTTGCACTAACTCATGGATTAGTTTGGATGAGAACTCCAGAGCAATGCTAAATATCACCTGTCAAAAGACACATGAGGCCAAGTTTTGAAGCTTCACAGCACTCCACAGAGCTGCCATGAATGAGAACCTGAACTGGAGGTGCACAAACAGGCAGGGATCAGAACGGATAAAAAAAAAAACAACCCGCCCTCCAAGAAATCTTAGAGTAAGATGTAACTGCAGCCAAGGCAGCTACAATCCATTTTAACACTGTCAAATGCAGCAAGTTTCCAAAGGATTAAATCACTACTTAAATCATCTTCATAATTTTTAAAAATGCCTGTAAGATAAGACCAGGAGCTAATTGTACCATTTAAATTTAGTGAAGGGACGATTTTTCCTTGGGGATTTTTTTTCTTCTTAACTGCAATAAAGAACAAGCCCAAGGGTCTAAAACTAATAATCTAATAAACTTTGCTAAGTGAACATTGTAACAGATAGGTCTGGATGAGATTTTCTGTAAATGCCAGACAATTTCCCTTGATTTTTATCAGCAGAGATGCTGCTCCAGCTTCAGCAGGAAGAAATTAAATTTGGTGCAAAATAATAACATCTGGGTGAGATTGTTTGTCAGACCAGCAGTCCCTTTAGATGCCAGGCTAAAAATATTAAAACTCTGAAGGATTTCACGTTTGTGTTTTTAACAAGAATGGTTAGGATGTGTTTCCATACCAACATACTACTCTACTGAGCAGTGCAATTACCCACCCTCTGTGCAGGATGCCCAGCAGATGCTGGGGTCCAGCCCAGCACAAGACACACCCAGGGAGCTTTCTCCTCTGCCAGAGCATGCCTATGAGCTGGCACTGCTTTGAGCTATCCCACTCTGTGGCCCCAGCTCCTGAAGCCACAGGGAGCCAGATCTGCAGGAGATGCTCATGGACCAGAGAGGCTTCAACAGTAGTTGAGAATGCTTCTTCCCTGAGCACTCCAGCATCCCTCCCATAGCTGAATGCAGCCTGCACAGCCCCAGGCACACCCCTGTGACTGGCAGCCTACACTCTCCAGATGTGCCAGGGCAGCAGCAACATTTGTGACCTGCAACCAGCTGCCACAGCACATGCTTTAGCAAAGTGGGAGGAAGCAAACAGCACACTGGTGGGGTTTGAGACACTACACCCAGTGCCAGCTCCTTTTGTGACATCTTGAGATAGAAGCCTGACCCTGACCACAAGCAGCACCAAGAAACAGGAACTCAAGACTGATGTATGTGGGTCCAAGCATAATTTCTACAACAGCCTCTGGCACTACAGCCATCAAAATACTCTTAAATAACCAGCAATCCAAATATTTTTATTTTAAGAAGTTACTCTACAGACATTGATACTACATTTAAAGATAACAAAAGTATCCTATTTTCTAAGTATTATAAATTGCCCTTTCAAGTCCAAAACACTTTATACAAAGTAATTCAACTGAGCTCCTGAATGGTGCCAGCTAGAAATTCCTTTTCTACAGTGGGATACCAAAAGATCTTTAAAATTAGTCATGAGCTTTTTTATAAGCGGTAGTCATAAATTCTTCAAATAAATGCTGTTCTTCCCCATGACCAAACACAGCAATTCCACACACTAAGTCTTTTCAAAGTAGCATTAGTTCCAAAACCCCTGCAGAGGGAAAGGGCTCCCATGGCCAGGAAGAATAAAAAAATAAAATAAAAATTAAAATATCAGAGCAAGTGATTCAACTCTCTCCAGAAGAGGCAGAAAAATGAGAAAATTCAGAGCTAGAACACCCAAATGCTATACACAGGGTGTCATTCCTACACACAATTGAGCCCCTAATGTTGCTATGTTTTTGTGAAATGGTACGGGAAGAAACAGATACTTTGTATTCTGACCAGGTTATTCACCATTAACGAAGCTAGTTCACATTTTCAATGCCTAGGAAACCAATCTCACATTAGTTTTACTCCATTCTGTTCAGAAAAATTGGAGCTTAATGGTCACTGCATTAATAAGCATTAAAAAAAAAAAACCAAACCAAAAAAACAAGAAACAGCAATTTATTTGATCTTACATTGAGAAAAACAACACATTAGATTTCATCAGTCAGTTGTGGACCAGAAAAGAGATTTGCCATTATCCAACAGGCTTTAGGAGGCTTTGGGTCTTGCTGTTAGTGAGGCACGAACAAAAATAAATCAATTATTTTGAAAAAGTATCAGTATGAAGGAAAAAAAAACTCAGTTGCTCTTGCTTTTCTTTTTAAATATGGGCAAAAAATGTCATTAACACAGAATGACAGAACCTCGATAGGAGAGCATTCAAACAACGAGCAATCATTTCACTGCACATTAACCAGGAGTTTTGCTTGTGTAAAGGCCCCGAAAAAAATGACTGCAGATTTAAGTGACACAAACTAGCATGTACCCACAGCAGGAAATATTTGTTTAAGATGAGTTTTGCTAAAAAGCCAATGCATCACGATATCATTACAAAAAGAAGAGAGCTCCCACTCTATAGCGTGGCACCAGGTTACCCTGTGCACCAATAGCCCCTGGCAAGCACCAGGGACCAGACCCGTGAACAGGCAGCCTCCACCCACCTTCCCATGGAATAACCAACTTTGTTTTGCACTGGGTAACAATCATCAATACACGTTTAGTCAGCCTGTGACAACCAGATCCTATTACTGCACCCTATCTTTTGGAACCAACAGAATCAGACAAGGCACTTGCACAATAACTAATTCTTGGAGAAGTGGGTTCTTAATTTATCTTTAAATTCACACTTGAAGAGGTTTAATCTTTAAATTTACATTTGCTGTTTCAGCTGTAGGAGCATTCAGGACTAAGCCCTGCAGTGCAGCCATATATCAAACCAGGTGCATTATTTATCCTAAAGGAGCCCACGCAACATGCACAAACACACGAAAACAAGTGGATGGAAACCTTCCAGCCACCTGCACTTCCATTTGCCAGGTGCTGAGGAAGAGGAGCAGCAGCACCTCTTCCTCCTCTACCTGCACCATGCCAGGACCCCCTGCCCAGCACTCACCTTGGAAGACAGCAGCGTTCTGGATGATGAGGAACTTCAGCTCCATGCTAGCTGACTGCAGCAGCTGCTCCATGCTCAGGCGGGCTGTTGCCTGGTACTTCTCCTCCATCTTCCTCGAGCAGCACGTGGAGCCCCTCGGGATACATACTTGTAGATCAGACCCTGGAGAGGGGCACAAAAAGGGCAGAAAACTTCATTAGGAGGTAGAATTGCTGAGGGTGGAGGGGAAAGCAACTCCATACCTTGCTGCAATTACTCTTTGGGCAAATCGATGCCAGAGAGGAATTTGTCCTGAGCGAGCAGCTTGGCTGAAGGAGAAGCTGCTAAGGCAGTGCCAGGGCTGCTAAGCAAGAGCCCTGAGAGCTTGCTGGGTAGCCCTGACAGCCCTGCTGTCTCCTGGGTGCCCACCCACACTGGATAAGGAGCTGCAGGCAGCCAGCAGAGAGAGAAGGGAAAAGGGAGACAGGATTTGAAGCTGTAGATTTACAATAAACAGGGCAACACACATAGTTCAGCAAGGACACACTTGTAATCTGCATAAAGACTGAAAACTACCTTAAAATAAATCACTCTGTTATTTTCCTGCTATCTCTGTCCTTCTGCATCTGAAGCAATAACAGTAACAACAGAACACAACAATGTCAATTTACTTTTTCACTGTGTGTGCAGACTTCTAAACTGTACATATCTCCTGAGTCCTCTCAATCTCACCACCCCAACCTTCCTTCATTGCAACAGGAAAAGCCCAAGGACCAGCCCCTGCAGAGACAGGTCCCAAGGCATGAACTGAGCAGTGCAAAAGGCAAGTAGCAGCCATGCACTGTATGGGCAACACCTCCAACCCATCCAAAATGGCACAAAAGCCAAAAGGCAATAGCAAGAGCAACACCACTTACTCTGGCATCTCAAAACAATGGTCAGTAATGCTAAACTCTGCTTTTTGACATTCCCAAAGCTCTTACCCCTGGAGGTAGCAGACAATTTTAGGAAGAGTGTTGTTAGCTAAAAAGTGACAAAACCTAGGAAAAATCACATTCATCTTTTGGGCTCAGACAACAGAAGATGGAAAAGAGCTGGAAGTAGCAACAAGAAGCCTCATTCTTGATCAACTTTCAATAGCAAACAGTGGATGTTTGTTGCCAAAACAAATTCATTCAAAACAAATAGCCCTCATCATGCAAACACATCTCATAGGTTCAGAGAAGGGTAACAAAGCTGGTGAAGGGTCTGAGGAACACACCTTATGAGTGGCTGAGGGAGATGGGGTTGTTTAGACTGGAGAAGAGGAGGCTGAGGGGAGACCTTATTGCTCTCAAGGAAGTTGGAGCAAGGTGGCTGCTGGTCTCTCCTTCCATGTAGCAATAGGACAAGAGGTAATGGGCTTAAATTGTGCCAGGGGACATTTAGATTAGACAGTAGGAAGAGCTTCTATACTGAAAGAGTAGTGAGGCATTGGAACAGGCTGCCCAGGGAGGCAGTGGAGTCACCATCCCTAGAGGTGTTCCAAAAACGTGTAGATGTGGCACTTCAGGTCATGGTTTAGTGGTCATAACAACGTTACTTAGTTGGACTTTATGATCTTGGAGGTCCTTTCCAACCTTAATGATTCTGTGATCTGATGCTTCTGTTAGAAACTGAAACAGTAAGCAATAACTCCTTTAAAAATGGCTATGCAGGGCCAGACAGCAGCAAGAACCTTCTATTTCAAATGTCTGCCATCCAAACTTCTCAGAGCAGGAACAGCTCCCTGTTAGGCTCAGAACCACTCAGAATTAGGATTAGGAAGCAGTCCCCAAACCAGTGACAGAAGCCCAGGCAGGGTGAAGGTTTTACACACCCCTCAGCCCTGGCTCTGACTGTTTGCTATGAAGAAGTTTTTTTCCCTCAATAAAATCAAGTTTGGTAATTTACATATTTTCTCTGGAAGGATTATGCATCCTTCCAGGTTCCCCTCGCCTCTCCTTCTTAAGAGTCCACATCCACCCTCACTAATTACTAGAAAGTGTCAAAAGTCACTTTTGTAAATGCACTCTAGAAGGACGTGATCCGTATTAATGTCACTTTAATTGTGTACCTCCTGAAGAAGAGTTATGCACACCTCTGAAGGAAAATCAGCTGTCAGGGCTTAGAGGCAGACAGCAGAAACCCTCCTCATTCCAGTCCCATCCCTTCCCCTGGCACTGCCTGGGAAAAACACTTCACCTGCACATGCAGAAAGGAGCTTTAATCAATGCAGGTCCTGCCATTGCTGCAGAACAACACACAGCAAAGGGAAAAAAAGTGGCCTAGCCCAAGTCTGGACCCACACCACCAACCTGGCTCCAGCTCTACCTGCTGCTTCAGTTTCCCATTCTGCAAAGCAGAACAAGCAGCAAAAATTCCTTCATCCATCCCTCCAGCAAAGTGCCTGCACCACTAACATCTAAAGATCAAGTGTCTGGTTCTTGGACTAACCTGCTCTAGAGGAATAGAGCCACAAGTATTTCATGCATCAGAAAAATAAGAGACCATAAAACCATCTACCAGTAAGAAACTGTGTAAATGAGAGAAGTGATTATATAATAGCGAGTTAAAGAGGTTTTTAAAAGTCAAATACAAGTTAATTTACACCACAAAAAGGCTTAGCATGGTCCTTTAACACTACAATACAGCCATAAATTTGTTAAACAAAGCTTAATTCCTTCTACACTTATTATATCAAAACACATTTCAAATTAAAAAAAAAAAAAAAGCCTTTGATGATTAATGGAAATACCAATACAGAAAATGTGAGGACTGGCAATTAAGAGATCTGTACAAGTTAAAGCCAGCAATAGGAAGCAGCAAGGTCATCTACTCACACCCCATCCTTCTTTTCAGCAATTAAGCCAATTTTTCCCCTTAAATGGATTTTTTTTTGTGAAGAGACAGAAACATGATGCAGCAGAGAAATCGGAGGAGGAGGAAAAAGCCTGGGAATTAATTTTGACAGCTTAAAATGTTTTACAGAGATAGCCAAGTAACACCAGTGACCAGAAACATCATGGTAAATGCAGCAGGTCAATAGAGGCAGGACAGACTCTTACAGCTAACAGGGACAAGGCTTATGGTGCAGAGCATTGCACAGGGAACGAGCACCTGACTCCTACCTGCCAGCTACTTTCTGCATATAGCTCTCCCAGCTGGCAAGCAAACCCAAACAGTCCCATCTGTAAGCCCCAAGAGTAAGGGAAGGCAGTTCTGATGCCCAGCACCAGGAGCCACTGACTGCCAGCCCCAGCAGACACTGATGAAACAGGAACAGTGGCTTTTGTCCTGCAAATACATCTGTGGTTTATTCATCCCATTGCTTGGAGGACCTTCTTCTGCACTCATGCTGCAGCACCACCACAGTTCCAGATCCTGCATCCCAAGTGCTAGGAGCTGTGCAAACTGTGCACACTCCAGAAGTGTGGTGGGTGCAGAGACACGAATGCCTGGGAACACGCTGCAAGCCTACAGATCAGACACTGGCATGAATTAA
Source organism: Corythornis vintsioides (assembly GCA_025447755.1). Lineage (NCBI taxonomy): Eukaryota > Metazoa > Chordata > Aves > Coraciiformes > Alcedinidae > Corythornis > Corythornis vintsioides. The sequence continues at coordinate 60,588 of JAOEGS010003426.1, forward strand.
ACTGCCACACATTTCTGACTCCATAAATGCTGGGGAAAAGGTCCTGTGAGTCATCAAATCCTACCTCCTGCCTCCCAGTCCACCCCCTCCAGGCATTTTATCTAATACAAACACCTCAACTTGTGAGATAGCAATTCATTCAGCTGCCTAATGGCCCTTACTGTTAAAACTGTTTTTATCTCCCAACCTACACACCCCCCTTTTGCTTAAAAGTTTCAAGCCATTACACTTGGCAGTGCCAGTCTCAGCCCTTGCAAACAACCTCTTCTTTTTGCTATAAATCATTACTATAAATTAATTTCCAGAAAGAAAGAATTCCAGGTAGTAGAATTTCTCCACTAGCTTTATCAAACTGCATTCGGGTGCTCACGTACCAACTTTCCCAAGATTAGCAATTCCAATGGGACACTGAGCACGGGAGTAGCTCCAGGAGGCAGGGAGCTGGACACCTCCCCTTCCTTCCCCAGGTCAGTGCTGGGCCATTTATGCCACCTTGGGGAACAGCACTGTAAATGCTCCAGTGACTCTGCATACACTCTGAGCTGCAAGAACCCATTCCTATAGCTGCAGTCATTTCAGCAGCACTCTGCCTCCTCCACCTTCTGACACGGGCAATTTTTACTGAAGAACAGGTAGCAGTGAATTTAAAGCATTAAATTTGACTTTGATGTACAATTATTCCCACAGATAGGTGGTTAGTACAGCAGAAGTGAAAATAATTTCAGTGGATTAAATGTCAAAAAAGACCCCCGAGATCATCTGCAGGCAGTTCTGAACTCCATGAGGTTGAAGGATTGTATTTTGATTTTAAGCATCCAAGGATAGCTCCAACCCTGTCACAAGATACAGGCAGACAAGCCAAGATTTCCACTGGGCCACGCAAGGCTGCCCACCCAGTCCCAACAGCATCTTAAATCAGATTAACATTCCCTCCAAATGTACCCCTGGCATTGCCAAAATAAGAACCTGTCCCTAATGTTCCATGTTCCAGCCTCCTCCCCATGTGACAGGAGGGCTCTGCCACCCTGTGCAGCAACACCCTTCCCCTTCTGCAGTCTGAAAATGTCAGAGGGCTGCATCCCACCCTCTTAGCTCAGTGAGGTTTTAATGTTACCCATAAGAAAGCTGCTGCTTTGTGGTAATTTCTTTCTTTAATTGTTTCAGCCAGTATCACGCTTTAAACAGATAAAGACACTGATTCAAAAAATGGTGGATTTTCCCCCAGCTATTTCAGTACTTCTGTTGGGATTTTTTTATATAAAACCTTCTTTTAAGTTATGTGACTAGGCTGTGCATCTGTCACTGGGTTTTAATGCTCTGTATTTGGGGGGGGATGGAAATGCAACTGTTCAGAACCCAGGTTAAGTGCTGATCTTTTTAAAACCTAATTAAAGAGATAAATTATAAACCAAGCTCGTTCAATAGGTGATTAAAGTTGGAGCAGTATGGGTACTACATGGGATATTTATTACTGCTTAATTATCCTTTATTTTCTATTCCATCTTGTGTTTCACAAGCCCATCCAACTCTGGGTTCTTCCCTAAGCCTTGCAACGTTGCTTGCCATACAGACATTACACTGTATAACACCACATCTTTTAAAAGTAGTAGTTATGGAAAAAACAGAGAGGTTTTACAGATTAAGTTTCCTCTTATCAGATGTAGAAATGTATATCAGTGATACTGTCACCAAAAATAAGAGTTAATTTGTGGGCACACACTCATCATACACATTTACTACAGTCACATACACACACTCCCTAAAGCCATTCTAAAGACTGGGAAGAACATTCTTCAGGATGTTGTTAAAATTAACCCCTGGGGGAAAAAAAAAAATACATTAATGATCTCACTATAAAACCACTGCCTGGGGACATTACTACATTTTAGGGTTCTGCTCCTGCTCTCTTAACTATCAAGAGAGCAACTTCCAGGCCTGAAATAATTAGGAACAGAAAACTCAATTATCTAGCAAACTAAAATCTTAAACTACCCTGCTAAGCTAAATGGAAAGGGTGCACGGAGAGGAAAATCATTAGTCCCACTCAGGAAGAAACAGAATAAAAGAGCAGGAGTACAAAGGGAATCTGCTCACGAGCAAAGGTGTATCAAGTCCTGTGGGAAGAACTGGGATTTTTAGTTTTTGAATTGTATGTTGGCACACACTGGCTGCCAAAAAAAAAAAAAAAGGAGAGAAGAAAGCTTGACATGTTCAGCCAGATGGTTGTGAAGCTTTACACCTCAGCTCCAAAAGCAAAAGGTTAATCTCCTCTATTTTCTTAAACTGAATCCATATTTGCTTCCCTCAAAGAGAATGAGCAAAAAGCTGGAAACTTCACTCCACCATAGCAGGAGGAAAACAGACCCGCTGGCAGGTATTTCTGCTGAGATAAACACTCCTCAGCTTTCACACAGCCCAGGGGAAGAGACATTCCTCCCCTCTGCTGTCTCGGCAAGGTAACAACGCACCCCTTCCCCTCTACCACATGCACCAGCCCAATTATCCAGAGCATCATCACAAAGAAATCCAAATGGTGAGAGAAAAACAGACCAGGAAAAATGGAAATTCAGGTTTATTGTTTATACATGAGAATTTATGCAGGGAAAAGATAAAAGGAAGAAGAAAATAAAGACAGCGTAAGGAAAAGATAATTTAGTTCTTCATTAATGTGAAGTTACCCCAGCACAGAACCACAGGTTTGCTCATGAGCTGGCATGAAGCCTCAGCTTCAGAAAAACCTCTGAAAAGCCCTCTCCCAACAACCTGCCTTTGCTCCTTTACAGCACAAGCCCTCTCATCCAGCTGAAGTTGAGCCATTGCAGTGAATTACATCCTCCCACCACTCCAGTCAGCTGCAGCTGACAGGAGTTTGTGCTGCTCCCCACCTCTGAGCCCACCAAAGCATGCTCCAGAGCTGCAAAACTGGTCCCCAGGCTGCAGGACTGGAGGAGAACAAGTTTCTGCTCACTGCCTGCTGCACACCTTCAGCTAGAGTTACTCCTGGAACAGTAAAACCACATGACACTTCCCTCACCTCTATCAGAACTGCCTTTGATTTTAATTTTATTCCAAGTATCAGGCAGGTGCCTCTATGAGGAGCATTGTGCCAATGCTCCCCAGCCCACACACCACTCACCCAGTAAAATGGAGCCATAGGATGTTTCTCCTGCATGTGCTGCAACTCAGCAGCATTTTCATACTTAAGCCTTCAGCCACAACTGCTCCTAATGCAAAATGCAGTTTGCAGAAGTGATCGTTTTCTGCTTGTGTCAAAAACCAAAACAAAACCAAAACAAACCAACCAAAACAAACCCATGTTTTAAATAAGTTGTTTCATCCCTCAGTTCTCCAGGGTGGTATGATCTATAGGCAAAGGTTCTCAGAATTGATTCCATGGTGATTTGTGCCTGGGAACTCCAAAACTTTTTTTAATTGACAGATGTATGAAAGGAAGAAAAGCAATAAACAGAAGCCTGGAAAATAGTTCTTGACTGATGTTCCCCTATTACAGAGATTTATGCAGCTGCTACTAGGAGAAGCAAGTGCTCTGAAGTGTAATTACTACACAGAGTCATGCAAGATGGGGCAGATCCAAGGTATAAGCAAGCAGTCACTGCTTTAATTATGATCAAGTTTATGTACTTAGGCAAATGTAAAATCCACTTTCGATTTGATATGGGGGAACTTTATCATCATAACAAGCTGGAAGCATTCACTTGAAACACCAGCCCTGTTACGAGATATTGATCCATCTACCCACAGGCTCTGCAGAGAGGCGAAGGACTCCTTACTCCTGAGTATTCAGGGATGCAGCTGGGGCTCCCAGGGGAGCAAGTGCACAATGGAGCAACTCCAGCAACCTGAATCCTGCTGGGAAAGGAAGATGCCAAGGCAAAGGCATCCACTGCCATCATAACCCAGGCCAGGATGGAGGATAGCACCAGTTTTTGGGGAAGGAATGACCTCATTGCAGCACAGAGGCCTCAGCAGCCCCTCAGTGCTCACAGCACAGCCTGCAGGGGACCCATCAGGAGCATCCTGGTTGCAAGCCTCTCCATCACCTCTCCCTGTAAAAATACACTCCACAACATTAGTTACCTAGGGATCAAAGCAAACATTCCTCTGACTTTCAGGGAAGCAAGGGGAGGTTTTTCTTTGATGGCAAACACAACAGAATTTGTCATTTTAGTGGTGCTGAGAGGAGCTCTATCTCTTCCCTACAACTCTCCATGAAAACATTTCACTGCGAAGTGTTTCCAGCACCACCTCCTTACAAGCCAGCAGATGATGCAGGATGAAGGGAGAAGACACACTGCTCCTGCAGCTCGTCTGAAGGGAGCATTAAGAAAAGAGTCAAAAAATAAATGGGATGGGGATGTAGGATAGGAGGGGTAGGGGAGGTACTCTCTCACCTGGACTTGCATCTAAACTCTGCCTCTGGATCTCACAGCTGTTGGCAAGATGAGGCATTGCTGCAGTTCTACAGAGCAAGGGATTTGGGATTTACACTGGCAGACAAAACAGTTTGCAGTCCCAGCCCTGAACACCCTGCTTCTCCCCTTCCTCCCCTGTACTGCAGCACACGATTGCCCAAGCAACTCTCATATTTCTGCACAGTGCAACACTGGATGCAAGAAACATAACACATCAATATTAAAAGAATCTACTAGTAGCTATGATCTCATTGCATCTCCCCTGCCTGTCACATTTGCCTCTTATCTCTTCCTTTTCATACTTTGATCATAAGCTTTTCCCGTGCAGACGTTCTCTACTGCATATTCAATCTGCCACAACAGCACCCAAGTTCTCCAGGCAGCTTTGTAAGGCAGCTATCAAAACCTATCCGTTTGTGTACACACACACACTCCAGCACGCAGCCACCCACCTGGAGGAGCCGGCACTCCCTACTTACCAAAAAGCTGCAAAAGGACCTTTAAAAGGCAGGAAATTCAAGTATTTTACTTATTTTTTTTTTAATAGGAAAGAGGCATATATAGCTAAAGCAGCAGTAGGGTGTAGGTGGCAAGGTTTGGTGCGGCACCACACAGGCTGCCACCTGTAATGCTAATTGCAGAGCAGTCACACCTCGCTCAGATCCCCAACAGCCTCCCGCCCACCCCACAGCGCACACACAGCCCGGAGAGCACCGTGCTGCCCGTTTCCAGCCCCGTTTTCCGGAGCGCAGACTGGGATGAGTGCTCGGATGCTCTCAGAGGGGCTGTACAGAGCGGGGTTTCCCTCAAGCGCTTTGCCCGAGGAAAGCGGGGCCGGTGGATGCGGGACGGGCACAGACGGCTGCGCGGTGCCTCCGCTCGCCTTGTTTGCCCCGCATCTCTCACCGGACCCCTCCACAGAGCTCCCTGCGGACGTCTGGTTCTGCAGGGGGCACAACAGCTCTGCTCTATCAGCCCAAGTTTGCCCATGAGCCACCTCTAGGTGCAAGACCCCACTAAACAACGAGAGCAACAGAAGCCCCGCTCCTCTAGGACATTTGCAGTCCAGGGACGTAACCCGTTTAACTCGGCTAAACGCAACGGGACGCGCCTCCCGCAGCCAAAACGCGGAGCTCGGCGAACACCGTCACCGAGCCGCCCAGGATGAGCAGCTCCCTGCGGGCGGAGGGAGAACGGGCCGCCCGTCCGAGGCTCCGCAGCGTCCCGCAGCCACACAGCTGCCCGGCCCCGCGCACCCCTCTCGGGGCGCTGCAGCCGGGTCCTCCGGGCACGGAGCACCCAGGGCACAGCCAAACCCCCGGGCACGGAGCACGCAGGGGGTCCCGGGGCACAGCCAAACCCCCGGGCACGGAGCACGCAGGGGGTCCCGGGGCACAGCCAAACCCCCGGGCACGGAGCACGC